>CM027122.1:35425722-35602983 GCA_015476505.1 Urochloa ruziziensis
AAACCGTATCGTAACGACCACCAACACGCCCCCCTACCTGAACTTTGCTAGTCCCTTAGCAAAGAGTGAATTAAATCACCGGGACTTTAGCAAAATCAGGGTCATGAGCTCAAGATATACACAAGTCATATCTCTGAGTTTTCTTTCATACCTTGGATTCTGGTGGCTAACACCCTCATCTTCATCAATTGAGTCTTAGAACAACTCATTGATTGGTCGAGCACTTCTTCCTCTTGGCATTTGTAGTTTTTGATAATTTTATAAAGAAAACGAGGCATTCCCTTGTTATTTCTCAACATCTCTCGATCACTCATAGTGTTTGGATCCTCCCCTGGGCTTAGAATCAAGCCTCTCTATGTTGTAAGGTGGAGCTTTTGATATGTTGCTCACTCTTCTTTATTTATTTTGCAAGATCGAAGAACTTGTCTAATCATTCCTACTACTCATACATCTTGGCCAAGTGCATTTGTACTTTGATCTTTGAGTCCTTGTTCAAGCATCTTTCATCTTTCCCCTTTCTCTCTCTTTTTTTTCTTCTGAAGACAAGGAGTGTATCATTCCTTTCTTCATGTTTTTTTTTCAGGGGATGAAGAGCTTTTGACAATTTGGACTTTATTGATGCTCGTGTACGTGGATGGCCATGATGAACAAGATAGCACGAACGTGAAGGCAAGTAATTCGAGCAAGCTCAAAATTTAGAAGGTAGCTATGTAGAAGTTTCAATTTGAATTTGTTATATGGCTTTGGATAGGACACTTCAAGTTGATGATAACAAGGGTTGCCTTAAGTTTTATTTTCAAGAACAATCTCCAAAACCTCGAATCAGAAGGCTCAACTTCTCAAATCATCATATCATAAGAATCAATTAACGAGTATCAGGCAATCCTATCAAAAAGTTCCAAGGAAATGAAATACTCTGTCATGAAATATCACAAGTATGTCCAAGGTGCCATGTGCAGGGGTTCACTTTCATGAGTTTTGATCAAGTTTTAAAATTATTTAGCCAGGAATTTTATTTAGATCAAAATCATGAAAAGATCAAATGTAGGGGTTGCAAACCGTGTCCTAGAGTCGAGTCGACGACGACGGCCACAGGCCCAGGCTGATCGGCCCAGTACAGGGCGGCCGGCCTGCCTTGTAGCCAGGCATCCCGATTCAGGTTCTTCGTTTATGTGATTCGCGAGATTACGCAGTGGGCACGGGATCTCCTCGAGCGGCTGCAGTAGGGGGCCGGCCGGCCTAGCATTGTGCCAGGTCGAGTCTTGCCTTGGCCAGCGACCAGTACACCTCCTGTACATCAGTGTTTCTGCGTTCTTCACTGAAATATCAGTCCGAGGGGTTGGTTGGCACACAAGTGTGCACCAACCATTCACTTTTTTTTATATGAGTCACTTCATTCAAATAAATAAATTTATTTTATTCAAATGAAGGGAAACAATCATGGGGGTGCTGATTACAAAGGGAAATTTGAATGAAATAAATCAAAAGGAAATTTAAACTAAGCACCCAAAAATCTAAACTATTCCTAGCCTAAACTACTCCTCCTTCGGGCGGTAGAGATGCTCGTTGCTGGTTGCCTTCGCGAGGCGCTTGACCTTAGAGGCCATTGCCTTGCGAAGGATCTCAATCTTGTCGTCGGCCTCCATCTGCCCGATCACCGCCTCTGCCACGCGCTCGTCCATATTGTTGACCTTGAGCTGCAGCGCGGCGAGCTTCCTCCTCAGCTCCTCTACGTCCTCCTCCTCCTCTTCCTCGGACCACTCCATCTGCCCGGGAGGTCCTTGGATCGGAGGGGGCATCATGAAGCGCTTCCTCCCCTCGTCGGGCTTCTTAGGGGCTAAGAAGAGCCCCTTCCCGATGCCTGGCCCTTCCCGGCATGGAGGGCTAGGACTTCCCGGAGTGTACTGCGGTGAGTACTCCGGCGAGGTGGAGATGAACAGCGGCACGATCTCCTTCTTGAGCGGAGAGGCGACGAGGCGCTTCCCGATGGCCTTCTTTGGGGACAAAAGTCCCGTAGTTGGCCTTCGGGGTGTCTTCGGCAGTGAACTCCCCTGACCCTCCTCCTTAAGATCACGGAGGGAGGCTCTGCCCAAAGGCGAGCCAGAGAGGCAGCGAGGGGAGGCCGGCCGGCCTGCCCCAGGCCGATCGGCCTAGGCAAGGGGCCGCCGGGCCTCCGGCTGTGCGGCGACGGCTTCGACGAACGCCGCCCTCTCGATGATCCTGACGCTGCTGGTGTTGGAGGAGCTGGGTGTCCCTTTCAAGGACTTGGATGGAGAATGGCTGCCTTGGGAGACCGAGTTGGAATCTTGGTGGCTTGATTGGGAGGCCATGGCTTGGATTTCTCAAAGGAGGGGAAGTTTCTGGAGAAGGGAGGCTCGAGAGTTCTGAGGGAGAAGAAGAGAGGGGGCCTTTCGATTTAAAACGACGCTTCTCTTTTCGAAATCCCACAAATTCTCGGAAAGGATAGTAGGGAGACCAATTCAAACAAGGAGCGTCCCAAGACGAGCCGGGGCTGGGCCGGTCGGCCTGGGTGAGGCTGGCCGGCCTGGCTCTGTCTCAGGGGCCCCTGAAATTTTTCATGTGTGCCCCCTTTGCTCTTCTACCAGAAATTCTTTAGGATTTGGCTAGAAAAAGTTTAAGGGAAAGAAAATGAAAATAGAAAAGGGAAATCTATCCTAGATAAGGACCATTTTTAGGTCCTACCCGGACCTGGACTAGATATCTCGGTTAGCTCGTAGACGTCCATCTCTTTGAGCTCCGGCATTTCGGATTCGAGAAATATTTTCAATCTTTGGCCATTGGCCTTGAAAGTATTTCTGTCATTATCCTGGAGGGTTATCGCGCCATGATCGGCGGCATCTAAGACTTTAAAAGGACCTTCCCACTTACTTCTAAGCTTACCATGACCAAACAAGCGAATACGGGAGTTAAAGAGTAATACCTGATCTCCCGCTTTGAAATGCTTGATCTTGATGCGCTTGTCATGCCATCTCTTTGTTCTTTCTTTATATAGCTTGGCGTTGTGGTAGGCCTTTTCCCTCCATTCATCCAGTTTAGCCAATTGCATTCTTCTTTTGAGTTCGGCTGTCTGGAGATCCATATTCCACCTCTTGATCGCCCAATGGGACTTGAATTCTAGCTCAATCGGTAAGTGGCATGTCTTTCCATATACCAGTTGGTAGGGAGTCATCCCTATCGGTGTTTTGAATGCTGTTCTATATGCCCAAAGTGCTTCCGGTAGCTTTCGCTTCCACCCCGTCCCCATTGCATTGACCGTCTTTTGCAGAATGTTCTTGATTTGTTTGTTTGATGTTTCTGCTTGCTCGCTGGTCTGGGGGTGATAAGGTGTAGCCACTCGGTGGTCCACTCCTAAGTCGCTTAGGCACTTCCGGAACGTCTTGTCGATGAAGTGTGATCCTCCATCACTGATCACGACTCGGGGTACTCCAAAACGGGGAAAGATGATCTCTTCGAACATCTTCCTTGAATTCTTCGAGTCGGCTGCCATGCACGGAAGTGCCTCCACCCATTTGGAAACATAGTCGACTGCCACTAGGATATATTCACACTGCTCGGATGCAGGGAAAGGACCCATAAAGTCTATTCCCCACACGTCGAAAATCTCCAACTGGAGGTTATTTTGCAGTGGCATAGCATCACGGGCGCTGATATTCCCGTGTTTCTGACACCTGGCACATCTCCGTACGAATTCCTTAGCGTCTCCATACATGGTCGGCCAGAAGAATCCACTCTGCCAGACCTTTGCATGGGTTCGGAAAATTCCGTAGTGTCCTCCGTACGGTGATGAATGGCAACGATCAAGGATCTTGTGTGTTTCCTCGTGAGGGATGCATCGTCGGAGTAATCCGTCAGCACAAACCTTGAACAGATAGGGGTCATCCCAAAGGTGAAATCTGCTGAGGTAGATTAACTTCTTCTTGTCTTCTCCTGGAGGCACATACCCAGTCACCATGAAGTTTACCAAATTTGCGTACCTTGGACTGGATGTGGTGACCTTGAGGAGAGTATCATCTCTGAGATAGTCATTGATCGGAAGATCCGACCCTTGAACCTGCATTCTTGAGAGATGATCCGCCACACAATTATCTGTCCCCTTCTTGTCTGGTATTTCTAAATCAAACTCTTGAAGGAGCAGAATCCAACGGATGAGTCGTGGCTTGGCATCTTTCTTGGTCAAGAGGTACTTTAGTGCAGCATGGTCTGTGTATACTATCACTTTGGCACCAACCAAGTAAGACCTGAACTTGTCCATGGCAAACACCACTGCCAGGAGTTCCTTCTCCGTTGTCGCATAGTTTAACTGAGCTCCGGTCAATGTCTTGCTTGCATAAGATATAGCGTAATGCTGTTTATCCTTGCATTGACCGAGCACTGCCCCGACTGCATAGTCGCTAGCGTCGCACATGATCTCGAATGGATGATTCCAATCGGGCGGTTGTATGATGGGAGCTGAGATAAGTGCCTTCTTGAGGGTGTAGAAGGCGAGAAGGCAATCATCGTCGAAGTTGAAGGGTGCTTCTTTAGCCAGAAGGCTTGTAAGAGGTCTGGCTTCCCGAGAGAAATCTTTGATGAATCTTCGGTAAAAGCCAGCATGACCCAGAAAACTTCGCACACCCTTGACATTCGTCGGGGGTGGTAGTTGCTCAATAACTTCTATTTTTGCCTTATCAACTTCTATTCCTCTTTCTGACACCTTGTGTCCCAGCACAATTCCTTCTCTGACAATGAAGTGGCACTTTTCCCAATTTAGGATAAGGTGATGCTCTTCGCACCTCTTGAGGACTCTTTCCAAGTGCTCGAGACAGTTGTCGAAGGTTTTACCATAGACGGTAAAGTCATCCATGAATACGTCCATGATCTTTTCGATCAAGTTAGAGAATATCACCATCATACACCGCTGAAATGAAGCAGGTGCATTGCATAGGCCGAAAGACATCCGCCGGTAAGCGAACGTTCCGTAGGGGCAGGTGAAGGTAGTCTTGCTCTGGTCATCGGGATGAATAGGAATTTGATGATAACCAGAGTATCCATCAAGGAAGCAGAAAAATGAGTGGTTTGCCAACCGCTCAAGCATCTCGTCGATGAAGGGGAGAGGAAAGTGATCTTTACGGGTAGCTTTGTTAAGCTCCCTGTAATCGATGCACATCCTCCATCCAGTAACGGTCCTCTGAGGGATAAGTTCGTTCTTCTCGTTTTGGATAACTGTCATTCCACCCTTCTTCGGCACAACTTGAACTGGGCTGACCCATTCACTGTCTTGCACGGGGTAGATTATACCCGCGTGCAGAAGCTTCAACACTTCTTTCTTGACTACCTTCCTCATCGCATCATTCAGCCGTCTTTGATGTTCTCTAGACGGCGTATGGTCCGGCTCCATAGGTATGCGATGGGTGCATAAGCTGGGGTTGATCCCCTTCAAGTCCTGTAGAGAATACCCGAAGACAGACCGGTGTTTCTCTAGGACTGTGATAAGCTGCCGAGTCTCATTCTCTGTCAGTTTATCACTGATGACGACTGGCGAGCGTCGGTCATTGTGGAGGAAAGCGTATCTAAGTCCAGGAGGCAGTGGCTTCAACTCAGGAGGGGGGTGTTGTGGCTTTTCTTCCTCGTCGAGTTTTATAAAACCGTTCGTTTCTGCCTCTTGGATGAAATGGTTAGCCTCTTCAGCCTGTGAGGACTGAGCTTGCTCTTCTTGAGCAGAGCTAACTGCTTTTTCCACTGGGTCTGTCTCGGATCGGGCCTCTGCGATAGTGTTCACTGACCGCACAAGGCTGACCGGGATGATCTCTTTACCAACCTTGAACTGTATCGTTGCTCGATCAAGGTTCGGGTTGGCAAGGTGCTCTATTGGCTGTCCGATCAGGAAGAAGTTGTCACCTCTAGGGATATCGAAAATGTGGAAGTCTAGGAAAATCCTGTTGCGTCCCATGTGTACGAGCACAACACGGATGATTCCTCTGCATTCCATCATTTGGTCGTCGATACACTTGAGGTGCTTACGGGAGAAGGACCGGGGTTCGTCTGGTTGCACTCGTGATGCGAGTGCACTTGATATGATATTACTCCCGACCATCGGGTCGTAGACAACTTCCTGAGAGTCAGTTCCCTCAATAGCGCAATGGAGTACTCTGAAGTTGCGGGTGGTTCGGATGATGTCTTCGCAACTTTCAATTTCCTCCGTCCATTCCTTGCTCATGATCGCAGATAAACCCTCGATCTGCGGTACGGCTTCTGGAATGAACGCCTTAGACCTTGAACTTTCGCACACTTGTATTGCCGATCTCCAAGTACTCTTCTTCTGTAAAGAGCTCGGGAATGAAGTGCGGCAGATCGTCAAGAATATTTTCTTGGTCTGAGGACTTGGGGTGTTCGAGCACTTCCTCTATGATCGGAGGAGGCGGATCGAATGTGAGGGCGAGGAGTGGCTGTTTGTCTGTGGGGGGTTGTTGGTGGTGTTGGTGGGTCGTCGAAAACACCAGTGTACTCGGTAGAGTTGAGAACTTTTTCCAAGATCTCCCATACCTCATCCACTGTCTTGTATAGCACTGACCCTGCGGAGGTGATGTTCAAGAACTGTGCACTCTCCGGCTTCAATGCACCAACAAAATGCTGCATAAGCATTTCCTCTGGAATGTTATGCGGTGGCCCTGAGTTGGCCAATTTTATGAACCGCTCCCACGTGGCTCCAAGTGACTCATTGCCTTGCTGATATGTCATCAACTCAACTCTGAGCTTCAAGATCTTGGAGACAGGGTAAAAGAACAGACAAAACTCGTCTTTCAACTTGATCCAATCTCCGCTAAATCCCCTTGCAGTCCGGTCGTACCAAGATTTTGCATTTCCCATCAGAGAAAATGGGAAAAGTGTCCATCGTATAGTGTCTTGGTTTACGCCGGGTATAATAAGAAGAGAGCAATTCTCTTCAAAAACCTGCAAGTGAGCATAGGGACTTTCGTCCTTCGTTCCACCGAAAGACTGTGCACGAACCATGGCAACGAGACTGGGACGGATCTCGAAGCCATGAGGTGGTATGGGGTGGCAAGATGAAGGCGGTTCCAAATACTCGCTAGATGGAACCGTCGGGTAACTAGGAGAAAACTCCATATGGTAGATGGTTATGGGGGTAAAGGTGTACGGCTAAAAAGATCCTACACTAGTGTTGCTACCGTTCCCCGGCAACGGCGCCAGAAAAGCTTGTTGGCACTACTTAGCCTAACTAAAATCCGCAAGCGCACGGAGTCCGATGTAGCCTTTCACCAGGGGAGTAAGAACCTGGATATCAAATCCAAGGAACGGTAGACGCGACTAGCCTAGAACTTTTCCAACCGGACCCACTAAGGAGCAAAAGGATAAATGGGTAGAGAGCTTGACTTTAGTTAGCTACTCGTTACCCCAGACAAACTATCTATATCTAACCTGAACTGCTTCGACGGCTAGAACGGGAAGAACTCAGAACGGGATGAGAGAGGGGTTCTTCCGGGCTCAGCACTACTGTTATGAGTACACCCGAACGTGGTGGAGTACAAAGGACGGACAGGGCTGTCACCACCTGCCGCCTACCACTGCAGTTCCGTGGGGTGCAACACAACCTGAGGTGACTAGCCAGCACAGGCACCACGCCTAAGCTTTCAGTCACTGACCTCCACCCAACGCGAAGGGCTATAGAGGAAACCCCAAACAAGAGTCGCTGTCACTCGCGCAGACTCAGGTACCCGCAGATCAAGATAAATACGATAACTTGCTGAAAGTAAGTTGTAAACTAGCGAGGTACTAAAGGCAAGAGACCGAGGACTTACTGAAGATAACTCTTGAATATATTCCTCGGGGGCGGAAATGTTGAGACGAGACCGAGGGAGAAATCCTGGACTCTCTCTACAGAGCTCGGCTGTCACCCGAGCAACTCACCCACTCTCTCCCTACTCTAACTCTAAAGATGAGAGCAAAAACCACTAAGCTACTCTTCTCTCCTTTGGATGGTTTGATGGATGCTTTCTCAAGGTGAAGGGGGGTCCCTTTTATAGTCTTCAAGGGCGGTTGCAGGCGTCAAGCTTAAGCTAACTCTCTGCTTAACTACCACGCGAAGGGGGACAGGTGGCGGCCTTTGGGGGAGGCCGGCCGGCCTAGGCCAGGCCGATCGGCCTGGCCTGGCTGCCCCGTGGCACCGCCTTCTTCAGGGACGCTCTGGATTGCTCCCTGAGGTCGGTAACGGTTGCTTTGGATCAAAGCTGTCCGAGAATCCAAGGTTGGTGGGCCCTTCAATCCATGCAAGTATACTTAGGCCTTTCGGGTCCTTGGATCAAACCGACGTTGATCTCACGCCTCAGGATCTTTGGTGTTGTATTTGGAATCTCCTGGATCAGGGACGTGGCAAGGGGACACAGGAGGGGGCCGGTCGGCCTAGCATAGGCCGGCCGGCCTGGCTTTGTACCCAATGTGGCTCATCTTTTGCTTGGTTGCTCCTGCACTCACAAATTATACAAAACTTGTGGAACTCATTAGAAATAATCAATTTCACTTTGTTATGAGTAGGATGAGCCTGAAATGTGACGGAATGTTGGTGGTGAAACCGTATCGTAACGACCACCAACATTACCCATGCACATCTGCACATGGAAGCTCGATCATGTCGACAGCAGGCAGGGCAACTGTATTGGATGTCATTTTATTTTGAACTGTGCCTAGAGATTTGAATCATTTTCTATGCCAAACATGTGATCTGAACATTATTATTTTGAACTTAGTGGTTGGGCAAGCAAAACTTATCTAACTCGTGAAACTATATGTTGTGTGTTGGTCTGTGCAAGGCCTTGAATATAATAGAAACTGTTGTCAGTTGACGGCTTGAATGGAAATTGCCTCTGTTGATGGGTTGAATGGAAAACTGTGTTTGATATTCAGTGTCTTCAACAGTTCAAACAATTGCATTGAATTATATTATAAATCAAACAATTGCATTGAATTATATTTTTTTAATTTGTAAATCATTAACAGAGACAGTTTTGTTACAAAAACCGTCTCTGTAAATGCCTATTAACAGAGACCGTTTTTGTAACAAAACCGTCTCTGTAAATGCCTATTAACAGAGACGGTTGTAATGTTTTTTGTAGTAGTGAAGGTTCGGTGCATGGAATTTTAATCCATTATTTCATGCGTTGACTTTGGTCAAACCCACAAGTTTAATTGTCCATTAAGCCTTAACAAGGTGATTAGACATCAGAGATGTCACACTTAATTCATTAAAGAATTCTAAAGTAAGAGGGCTCTTGATTTAAGGTTAACTCGAGACACCTCAATTTGCACAGTACAGGGAAGAGAGAGAACCGACACTACAGGGAAATTGACCTTTAGTACCGGTCACAAGACGGGTTAGTACCGGTCGCTGTGGCCGGTACTAAAGGTCCGATACTAACGTGGCGCACGTTAGTACCGGTCGTAGCTAGCCGGTACTAATGTGCGCCACATCCCGCACGGGGCCTGGCGGGCGGTACTAACCTCTTTTTTCGTTTATTTATTTCCTTTTCTATTCTTTTTGGTTTTATTCGTATTTGCATGCGTATTTATACCGAATCCGACTATACGTACCTGTACTACTGCATTGCACGTATTTATATTATGCCGATATCGCATTAATATTATATACATATATATACATACATACATCTATAAAGTTTACAACTAATACTTGAAAGATCTAACAAAATACATGTTTTATTCTAGATATTACAAACTACACTTGTATGCCAGCATCGACATCAGCTGCTGCGACGCTTTCGTAGGGATCGCCATAGAATTCTCTGTTTTTATCGATGACTTCATCGAGCAGGAATCTGCACATAGATTCTTGAATTGCCCTGACCCGAGCGACTTCGATGAGATCTTCTTTCATGGACCATTTCTGTAACATTTTAAAAAAAATAATTTTAAAAAATTAAATATTAGAATGAAACAATAATAAATTACTCTAAACATTTCTAGATATAAACGTGAGAATAAAACAATAATAAATTAAAATTAATTAGCAGAATTGATTATGCTCACGTACCGCGAATGCTTCTGCCGACATTTGTCCCTTTTCACTTACGAAGTTATCGATCCACTCGCATACGTAGTAACCACACAAGTTGTTACCTTTTTCCTGTCTCATGCACTATACGGAAATGAGTTACGGCATAGAATAATTAAATGTTTATTTCAAATGACAAAAGAGGTAAGAATCTATATATAATGTTGACCACTTGACAAGAACGTGATGCGACGGTTTCCTCGTGTATAACATCGGGGTCCAGGAAACCGATGTTATGGAAGTTTCTTTGGCGAGCAATTTTAATTTTTTGCCTACGAAAAATAAAACCACAAAATCAATTAAGGATTAGTCAACAAACAAGAAACGATTAAAAATAAAATAATAAGACGAGCAGAAACACTTACATGCACCATACACTCACGAGGCACTTATGAAGAGCATCTTGATGGTACAAATCATAAAGTGCCTCAAACTCGACCCATACCTGGCCATTTCCCCGCCAAAAATGATCGTCTCTTATCCGAGCTGGGAACATCGTCATTCCGTTTTTAGAATGGACCATATACCACTTGTGCAACGCGGCCATTCTCGTTTGTAGATACGGTAATAACTCTGTCCATAAGAGAGGCTCACCTAGTACAAACTTCTTTCGACCTTTGTTTTCTAGTACGACATTCCCTAACAACTGAGCCTTTGTCAAATCCGTTAGAATTATTATCTCAGCCATGGTCATCGGATCTGATGATTCATTTGGACGTTCCTCGTTCCGCACTACCAACGGAGCGATCGATTGTTGTGATTGTTCTCCGAGCTGGGAATCGGTTTTGCATTTCTTTTTAGGTTCTTGGGGTTGGCGTGGAACTTTTTGATATGCCGATCATAATCTGATTCTTTCTGTTTCTCCCGTGGCGTGGTCGTCTCTTTCATGAAGTATGCTTTCCCAACTAGATCTATTTCTAACTTCTTTTTCAAAGCCATCCTATTCTCCTTCTGTGCATCGAAGAAGGCTCGAACTGGGTCAACTTCCTCTTACACGTCCACAACCTTCTCTTTCTTCTTGCTCTGCCGCTTAGAAGGTGGCTGGCCCGAAGGTATCGTGTGTGCCTTCCTCCCTCGCTGTTCTACGGCTTGTGATGGCGGGGTTGGCTCGCTGTGCGCTGCTGCTGATGGCGGGGCTGGGTCGCTGTGTGCTGCTGGTGATGGCGGGGCTGGGTCGTTGTGTGCTGCTGGTGACAGCGGATCCATGCTGGGGTTCCGTGCAGCCGGTGGAGAAGGTGGACCGCCGCTTTGATTCCTGTCATCTGGCGTTGGTGATCTTTGTCTAGAGCTCTAAGGGGAACCTGTGGCGCCTTGCACCAATCTTAGATCACATTTTGGCCAAGCGACCCATGTGCTTACGGCATGTTGTAGCTCTATTTCTTCTGGACCTAAAGGGATTGGGAGCTCCACATCATCCCAGCCATCTTTCAACCGATCAATCTGGACTTTGGCGTATCCTTCAGGAATCGGCCGGCAATGCAATATCTCCCCTTGTACAGGTAGTTCCGCTAAACCCTCAGCACAAACTTTGAGCTTTTTCCCAACAGGATACAGAAGCTCACATTTGGTACTCACCGTGATGGAATCAACAGGGTACAGACGTGGTTGCTCTGCGTCACCGACACTGCTATGACGCTGGGAGGCGGGACTGATGTCCAAGTTGGGAGCTGGTTGTACCGAGCGTTGGCTTACTACTGCCTCAAGAGAAGCCATCCACTCTTCTAGAGCACGGAAATTCTCTGCCGCCGCTGCCTTGCTTCTGCATCAGCTTCGGTACGATTCAAGATCTTCAGCAAAGCCATGTTTCCATGGAACTATGCCCATGCCTCGGGTCCGTCCAGTGTGTTCTGGATTTCCAAGAGCGTAAGTCAGCTCGTCTTTCTCTCTATTTGGCCGGAAAGTTCCATCTTCCACACGCCTCATTGCCTCTTGGAGTCTTTGGGTAGCCTCTCGTAGTGCATCGCTAGTCACAAACAACCCAGTATCCGGGTCTAGTCTGCCTCCATGAGCATAGAAGTAATATCTTGCTCGTTTTGGCCAACACAAGGTCTGCGGTACGATCCCCTTTTCAATTAGACCTGCCTCCATCCTCTCCCATTTCGGAATCGCAACCGCATAACCGCCAGGCCCTAGATTATGGCTGCTTGTCCTTTTGCTTGAATTTTCTTTGGCTTGTTGTGATCGTGCCTCGCTGTCTGCCGACGTCTTATTCTGCACGAATTCATTCCACCAGAGTCGTTGCTTATTGTAATGTTTCTCGAAATCTGGAGTAAGATCCTTTTTGACAAACTCTCGAACCAACTTCTTCTTGAAGGTCTGGAATTGAATAGCCATCTTCTGAAAAGGCCATTTCATCACTTTATCTTCTTTTCCCCCCCGAAAAGAAGAAATGACCCTTTATCTCTTTCCATAACATAGCTTTCTCCGAAAGTGGAACAATATCTTCTTCATTGTCACTTGATTTCGTTCTCTTCCATAGCCTGTACTTTATGGGCACGTTTTCCCTCACAAGAGCGCCCACTTGATTTACGAACATTGTCTTGATGCCAGGAGGGTGTGTCGGCTCGCCGTTATCAGCCACTGCCGTGATGGTCGTATGACCTTCCATCTTCCTCTTAGATCCACGTTTCCTTTTTTCTTCATCGATTCTGCTGTCTGCAAAAATATATATCAACTAATTAATACATGTAAAAATAATATTTAATTTATGTACATAGATAGAATCAAATTTGTCTTACCACGGATTCCTCAGCATTTTCTTGATTTTCCTCCTCATCACTACCTTGCTCATGATTACTATCTTCCTCCTGATTACTATCTCCCTCCACATCAGAATTCAAGTTCAAATACTGCCTGCCATCGTCCTCAGGTCCTTCTTCATTATCAACGGGAGGTACGTACGAGCCACCGCCACCTCGAATGATCTCATGCATGTAGTCTTTGTTGTTATTGAAAGGATCCATTTTCACTGACAATAAAAAAATATTAAGTCTCAAACATTGTCTCGTATTTTCCACTAATTTTCTAGCATTTCTTACTATTCTCTAGCATTTTCTAATATTTTTATATTAATTACATGAAAAGAAAAACTAAAAAAAGCGCTGATGTCAGCACTGTGAAGTGCTGACGTCAGCGCTGGGCACGTTATATGTCCAAACATTATCTAGTATCTTCCACTAATTTTCTAGCATTTCCTACTATTTTCTAGCATTTTCTACTATTTTCTAATATTTTTATATTAATTACATAAAAAACTGAAAAAAAGCGCTGACGTCAGCGCTGGGCACGTCACATGTCCAAACATTATCTAGTATCTTCCACTAATTTTATAGCATTTCCTACTATTTTCTAGCATTTTCTACTATTTTCTAATATTTTTATATTAATTACATTAAAAATGAAAAAAGCGCTGACGTCAGCACTTAGCGCTGGGCACGTTACATGTCCAAACATTATCTAGTATCATCCACTAATTTTCTAGCATTTCCTACTATTTTCTAGCATTTTCCACTATTTTCTAATATTTTTATATTAATTACATGAAAAAAATAAAAAAAAAGCGCTGACGTCAGCGCAGCGCTGGGCACGTTACATGTCCAAACATTATCTAGTATCTTCCTCTAATTTTCTAGCATTTTCTACTATTTTCTAGCATTTCTTACTATTTTCTAGCATTTTCTAATATTTTCTAATATTTTCTAATATTTTTATATTAATTACATTAAAAAATGAAAAAAGCGCTGACGTCAGCACTGTGAAGTGCTGACGTCAGCGCTGGGCACTACCGATCGAACAGCCGACGCGGGAGGGGCGGCGGCGCTGGCGCGGGGAGGAGCGGCTCCGGCGCGGGGGACGGCGGCGGCGCCGGCGCGGGGAGGGCGGCGGCGCCAGCGCGGGGACGACGGCGGGGATCGACGACGACGACGGGCGCGCCGGGGGACGGTCGACGACGAGCGGCGCGGGGCATTGGGCGCGGGGAGGTGTGGTGCGGCCGGGGCGTGCGGCCGCGGGGGGCGCGGTGCCGGCGCCGGCGGGGATCGACGACGGGGGGCAGGCCGGGGGGGGCGCGGTCGGGGACGAGCGGTGCTGGGGCATGGGGGACGCGGGCGCCGGCAGTGGGGACGACGACGAAGGGCGGGGCGGCGGAGACATCAACTCAACTGAAAATGGAGGACCATCATCGATCTGGTCATAATCTTCTGACTTGTTTGAAATATCCTCAACTCCAACAACTTTTCTTTTACCTGGAAGAACTATGTGCCGTTTCTGCTCATCTTCTGACTTATTTTCAGGCTTGTTTTGTGACTTATCAGTGGTTTTTTTCTTCGGTTTGCTTGACATGTCCTTCACATAGAACACTTGTGTCACATCTTTGGCTAGAACGAATGGATCATCTTTATATCCAGTTTTCAGAAGGTCCACTGTGGTCATCCCATACCGGTCCTTGATTACGGCTCCTCCAGCCACCCATTGGCAACGAAACACAGGCATGACTATGGGTCCAGATTCAAGCTCCCATATCTCCTCTATGACATCATAGTAGTTGTCCTTTTTCTCAATACTGTTTCCTACACACATACGGACACCACTATTTTGGTTGGTACTTTTTTTGTCTAGAGCTGTTGTGTAAAATGTATACCCATTGATTTCGTACCCTTGGTATCGATGAACTGTGTTTGATGGTCCTCTAGCCAGCCACTGAACTTCTTGACCAACTGTGTCGTTCCCCAATAATTTTCTCCTGAACCAGTCTTCAAAAGTTTTTATATGCTGCCGTGTAATCCAACCAAGATTTTTCTCCGGATTTGTGGACCGTAAAATATTCATGTGCTCGTCAATATACGGAGCCACCTTGGATGAATTCATAAGAACCGTGAAGTTTGCTTTGCTGATTTCACTATACGGGATGTCCATAACAGATTTCTTTCCCAGTGTGCCTTTTCCCTTTAGTCGCCCCTCATGGTGTGAAACCGGGAGCCCAATCGGATCGAGGTCAGGAATAAAGTCAACGCAAAAGTCAACGACTTCCTCTGTTACGTAGCCCTTGGCAATGCATCCTTCTGGCCGTGAACGGTTGCGAACGTACTTCTTCAAGACTCCCATGAACCTCTCAAAAGGAAACATATTGTGTAGAAAAACAGGACCCAAGATAGTAATTTTATTCACAATATGAACCAGCAGGTGTGTCATTAAGTTGAAGAAGGAAGGTGGGAAGATCATCTCGAAGCTTACAAGGCATTCGACAATGTCTTTCTGTAGCTTTATCAGATTCTTTGGATTTATGGCCTTCTGTGAAATTTCATTCATGAATGCACAAAGCTTTACGATTGCCAACCTTACATTCTCAGGTAGAACACCCCTCAATACAACAGGAAGTAATTGTGTCATCAGGACGTGGCAGTCATGGGACTTCAAGTTTAGGATTTTCTTCTCCTTCACATTTATTATGCCTTGTATATTCGAGGAGTATCCTGTCGGGACCTTGATACTGTTCAAGCAAGCAAACATACTTTCCTTCTCCTCTTTGCTGAGATTGTAGCTGGCAGGATTCAAATAGTGATGTCCTTTGTCTCTCTTTTCGGGTTCTAAGCCTTGTCGTTGTGTCAGCTCATGCATGTCGCGTCTTGCTGCCATTGTGTCTTTAGACTTCTTACCATGCACTCCTAGGAAGCTAGTATGTTCACGTAAAGATTCTTCGACAGATGCATCACATCAATTGCATTGCGAACCTGTAAGACTTGCCAATAAGGTAGGTTCCACAATATAGACTTTTTCTTCCACATTGGAGCATGTCCATGGTCATCCTTAGGAACAGGTTGGCTACCGTGACCCTTTCCAAATACCATCTTCACATCCTTGATCATCGAAAACACACGCTTTCCATTACGAAACAAAGACTTATGACGAGTTTCAGACTGTCCTTGAAAATGTTTACCTTCTTTTCTTAGGGGATGATCGGCATGAAGGAATCGACGATGGCCCATGTATATGCATTTCTTAGAATGTTTCTCCATTTTAAACATGCAACACGATCAAGGTTCAATAATAAAACATTACAAACATAATTTATTCAAAGCAACATAAATTTCTCCATTTCGAACATGCAACACGATGAAGGTTCAAAATAAAACATTACAAACATAATTTATTCAAAACAACATAAATTTCTCCACTCCAACATGCAACACGGTCTAGATCTTCAACCATCCTTAGGATGCTCTGATATATTTTTTCCTGGTGCTTCAGATGGTGGAACTTGGTTTGGTGGTGATGGAGCGTAGCGTCGCAACAGATCTTCAAGATCGAAACCAGGTTCCTCACCCCTTGCAACACATTCTTCGTGTTTCTTTTGTAAGAAAGAAAGTTGTGCTTTCACCCAAGGTCCTGGGTTTTTCGATTTCTTTTAGGTACTACTGGAGTTTTACCCTTCCGGTGAGACGAACGACGATCACCATCACTGGTACCACTACCTCCGGCGGAAGCCATATTGATATGACCACGAGCCTTTTATTTCTCAACAAAAGAATAACATTTTCTTCAAAATGTATTACCATGACAAATTAACTTAGAAGTAAAGATTACATAACATTTCTAATTAAAATTAAAACACCAGAATAATAACATGCCACTGCAAAATAATTTGAAAAAAGTAACTCTAAACGTGTCATATGCAAACATGCAAACTATCTAGTAAACACTTTCTCTAAATTGAAATAGTCAATTCCACATATCTTAAATTAATATACAAATAATATGTAAAAATAAAAAAGACATGACGTATTTAAAAAATTAGCTTAATAATATGTACAAATGTCACTATAAAATAACTTTAAAAAATTACTCTAAACATGTCATATACATAGTATCTGCTAAACCTTCTCTAAAACTCAACGAATCGATTGTACATATCTACAAATAAAAAAATATGCACATTCTCTCACATCCTAAAATCACTAATTTCTCTATGTAGAAACCATAAAACGAAAAATAAACACCGTGAAAGAAGAGAGGATGAAGTTGCTAACCTTTGACGCACTTAGATGAGTGAAATCCTCACGAATTTTGAAAAAAATGGGCAAAACTCCCCCCTAGCAAGCCATGGAGAGAGGAAGAAGCTCGAGCTCGGTCTGAGCTCGGGGAGGAAGAAGAGGGGCTGATATAGCCGTGCCAAGTTAGTACCGGCTGGTAACACTAGCCGGTACTAAACTTTGACATTTAGTACCGGCTGGTACTAACTTGGCACGGTCAAGTTGTTACCAGCCGGTACTAACGTGTCATCTGCCAATTGGTGTGTGGGGACAGTGATGCACGTTAGTCTTACCAGCCGGTACTAACTTGGCATTTTTGGCACTGTTGCCTAAAGCCGGTACTAAAGGGGACCTTTAGTACCGGCTCTGCCCAGCCGGTACTAAGGGAGAGGGACCGAAAGTCGTTTCTCCCATAGTGCGAGATGACCCAGAAAAGGGGGAAATAGAAGTAACAAATCAATACATGAAAGTAACAAATGGGCATACCGCATACCTTCTTCGCAGATCTCCTCATCCTCCAACGAGCAACTCATCTTAGCATCGATCTATGTTAGGATTTCGAATTAGGGTTAGAGTTTTGGGATTTCAGAGAGGGGATCACTACGGGAAATCCCGTGTTTGCCGTGTGCCCACAGCTTTAACGTGTGCCACCTCGCGGGCACACGGCAAACGCGCCTGTTTGCCGTGTGCCTGCCACGTGGCATACGGCAAACAACCGGCACACGTCATCGTGGCCTGTTTGCCGTGTGCCACAGGCAGGCACACGACAAACAGGCTGCAAAAAATTTGAATTTTGCCTCCAAAATTTTTTTGCTAACTTTTTTGTCCATGTGTTATTCCATGTTAGTTTTGTGCATGTTTTCGGGTCTGCTTGCTATATTTAATAATTTTATATCATTATTTTCAATTTTGCCGATACGACAAATTTGAACTGTAAGTGTTTCGAATAATGTAATGTAATATTCAGAAAAATGTTATTCGGATTCTTAAGACTAATATGATGCCATGTCCATTAGATGGAATCAAATTTTGAATACATTGCTCGCTTACCGTGTGCCCGAATTTGGCTCGGTTCGTTTAAAAATTTTATAAAATACAAAAAAGGTCAAAAATTATAAATTTTGGCGTGATGTCATGTTTTCATACGTAGAGGCTATGGTAAAAAATGTAGAAGGTTTCGAGCAAGTTGACTCATTGCGTCTTTACAAACCGAAGCTTCTCGGGAGAAGATCCTAAGAGTTGTGAAAGAGATGTTGTGATTTGAAGCAACGTGACAATTGAAATTTTATTTTCTAACAAAACTCATTTTTTTTATAGTTTACATACATCTTAGACAGGTTCATGCCCAAATTTGATTATTTTTTGAATCCGTTTGGTATTTTTTAATTTTTTTTGCTTAGGCAGAAAATGTTTGCCGTGTGCTCCTGGTGCGGCACACGGCAAACAACTTTGTCGTGTGCTTTTATTTAGCAGCACACGGCAAAGAGGCGCCCACGCCCGCCTTCCCCCTCGGCGCCCACGCCCGGCCCCACCACCCGCGCCCCGCCCCGCCTCCCTCCTCGACGCCCGCGCCTTGGCCCCACCACCCGCGCCCCGGCACGCCTCCCCCCAGCCTTATCTTCTCACGCGCCCACTGTTGACGGCCACTATATGCCACTTTTGACCGTCAACCTTTCCAACTTAATGAAGGAAGTAAGTTATGCTCATATAATATTTTATTTAAACTAATGAGTTCTACAAGTTTTGTCCACCAATATGTTTTGCAAGGAAATATAGGTAATATGGTGCGTAAAAATACCAAAATCGTTGAAATCATATAAGTAAAGGTTCATCCCGAGACAAAGGAGACTTGGACATGGTGAAACAGCGACCCAAATCACAAATTTGGCAGCACCATGTCGAAGAGCTCTCCGAGATGATCGAAATGGATATTTGGATGACCCAATTCGGAGTCCGGACGAGAAAGTTACGCGTCCGGGAGGATCGCCGGCAGAACCCTGCCAGGCCGGTCGGCCTGACTTAGGCCGATTGGCCTGGACAAGGCCGGCCGGCCTACAATCATCCCCAAAATGCTCCAAACTTTGCACAAAGACCTTAGGGAGTCACCAATGGACCCCACAAGCAAGAATTGACAAGAATAAATGAAGTTAAAACCGAAAGGCCTAGGCCATGGATTGGAAGGTCCACCCACCTAGGATTCTCAGACAACTTCAACTCTACGCAACCAAAACCGCCTCAAGGGACAACATGCAACCGTTGATGAGTGAGTCGGTGCAACGGAGGGCCGAGAGGCGCCAGGGCCAGGCTGAACGGCCTCCCCTAGGCCGGCCGGCCCCCAACTATCAAGCTTGAGGTGAACGCCACCACAACCGTCATCAGGACATCATCAGGAGCGTCCACGAGAAAGATGGTGCCAAATGGCACCATCTCCAGGCCGAACGACCTGAAGGAGGCCGGCCGGCCTATGACCGTGGCCGTTACTCCTCCCCTTTGGCGTGGAAGCTAAGCAGGTCCTTGGCGTCATTCCTACACGTGATACCGCCCTTGGAAGGCTATAAAAGGCAACCTCCACCCCCATTCTACACACCACGGTGAAAGGAAGAAGTCCAAGTGTAGTGTAGTGCTACCTATCTAGCTTAGAAAATAGGGAGAGTGGTGAGGTGAGAGTCCGGAGAGGAGCCGAAGTGTCGGCCCCTCTCCAACTTTGTGCCTCCGAGGAATGAAGCTTCAATTCGAGTAAAGTTCCTCTTCTTTTGTCTTTACTGCTTTCTCTCCTTACATTAGTAGTTCTTGAATGCTTTCTCTAGTTGCGGGTACCTGAGTCTGCGCGAGTGACAGCGACTCTTGTTTGGGGTTTCCTCTATAGCCCTTCGCGTTGGGTGGAGGTCAGTAGCTGAAAACTTAGGCGTGGTGCCTGTGCTGGCTAGCTACCTCAGGTTGTGTTGCACCCCACAGAACTGCAGTGGTAGGCGGCAGGTGGTGACAGCACTGTCCATCCTTCGTAGTCCACCACGTTCAGGTGTACTCATAATAGTAGTGCTGAGCCCGGAGAACCCCCTCTCTCACCCCGTTCTGAGGTTCTCTCGTTCTAGCCGTCGAAGTGACTAGAGGAATCAAGTATTCCTGATAGGAGGTTAGTAAGTTGACATTAGATTACCTCAGCCCATCTTATCTGTTCTTCTTCACCCCCGTCGTCCCTGGATAAACCAGAACCACTTCTAGTACACTTCTCGTTCCTCGTGGATTCGATACCTTGGAACACTCCCAGGTAAAAGCTACATCGGTATCCGTACGCTTGTGGACTTATCTGTTAGGCTAAGGACCGCCAACAAGCTTTCTGGCGCCGTTTCTGAGGAACGGTAGCTGTACTAGTATTATTCTAGTTTATCCTTGTATCACTCCACCTACCATACCATCCTTGTTAAAAAAAATTCTATCCCACCTTCCCCATGGAATCCATTACCCTCCGTCAGTTCTCGGCACCAGGGCATAATCATTGGGTGCCTCCACCTTCATCACACCCCATCCATACTTCAGGCTTCGAGATCCACCCTAGTCTTGCAGCCTTGGTTCGATCACAATCTTTCTCTGGGCACAGGATGAAATCCTTACACCCACCTACGAGAATTCGAACAGAACTGCTCTATCATCTTAATACCAGGCATGCACCATGAAACGGTGAAATGGAAGCTCTTTTCATTCTCCCTGATTGGAGTTGCCAAAGAATGGTATTATATGACCGTAGGGACCGTAAAAGGTGATTGGAATACCCTTAAAGATGAGTTTTGTCTCAAATTATTCCCCGTATCGAAGGTCATTGTCCTTCGTACAGAAGCCCTCTCTTTCAAGCAACGAGAGGGAGAATCTTTGGGAGCAGCTTGGGCTCGTTTCACCAAACTTTTAGCTTCAGGGCCAGATTTGGGTATACCCGAGGCTATGCGCCTACAACACTTTGTTGGTGGTCTTAGAAAAGAGAGTGCACTCCTTTTAGATGCAGCTTCTAAAGGTTCTTTCTTCTTCTTAACCGTAAGTGAGGGGAGAGCCATCCTAGATAAGATGCTCAAGGATACTGAGCACACTGGAGTATACGAAGATCTGCCTGAAAAATCTCAAGAGCCTGCTGATAGAATGAATGCTTTTGGTCATTCTCCATCACCTTGCCCATAGAACGTTGCCGAACCAAAACCCCCTACCTCACATCCTAAGCCCTCCTATGATCATCATCAACCTTTCTTTTATTCCATGTTCGATGACGATGAATCGATAGCATACGGTGATGTCCCATCATCACCAGGAAAAGAAGATGATGCTTACAGAAAATCTGAAGTAGTGACCTCCGACCCACAAGAAGAATCCTGGATCGATGCCCAGCAGTATGTTCCATTCTTTAAGACGGCATCCCGATTCTCAACACTCCCGGGTCTCCAATACTCAAGGGACAAGTCTGAATCCCCTAAGGAGGATTCACCATCCCTCGAGCTGGAGTTTCAATTCTCGGAAGATGAATTCAAATTTTCTGATGAGGAGTTCAAAGCTCCTAAGGAGGATTCACCATCCCTCGATCCGGAGTTTCAATTCTCGGAAGATGAATTCGAATTTTCGATGAGGAGTTCAAAGCTCCTATCTCGTCAAACCCCTCAGAATTCCCAATATCATATCAATTTTGCGATTTCGAGGAGAATGCTTTCCTTCTTGATCCAGAAAAATCAAAAGACTTCCATATCGAAGAGAAAGATACGCCTCAAGAATACTACAGGCTTGATTCTGAAAATGTTTGCTCTATAGATATTCCTGAGGTAGCAAATTCCTATGTCGGGTTCGGAAGAAAATGATGAGCATGGATATTTCGTCTTTGAGAAACCCAAAGATCCATGTTTCCCTGTGGATACTCCATCTACTCCCACCATTAGCACACACGATGACTCCAACCATCACATGCCCCATCAAAACAATTTCAAAAGGGTGGTTATGGATGATTTTGTTTATCATAAGTATTGCAAATCTCGTCGTGGTTTGTTGTGCTAACCTTGCAGCTAGAGAAACGACATTCGAAGATTGGTGATGGAGGGAGCCACAACACCAAGCTAGCTGCTACTTCGAAAAGAGGCTCCCAAGGTCGAGCTTTTGACCATAAACAAGCACTGCCGGGAGTTAACCCGTCTTTTCATTCATTTTTTTCTTTCCTTCTTTCAAATTCCATCATAAAAAAATGATAATAACAATAAAAAATCTTTATTTTCAATGAATAAAACCGAACAAAGTTTCATGACATAATTTTAGGACTCGCTTCCTTCGGGTATTTTTGTCACTAACCTTTCAGGTTGAGGCTCAAATAAACGAAGAGTTGGGCAAAAGGCTACAACCTCAGACGCTCAGTTTTTGGCACCAAGTGTCGCAAAATCTGAGCATGGGGGAGGACATAATTTGAGCACAAAGCAAAGCATGGTCAATCCTTCAACGCTGGTTTGCACTTTTATTCCCCCACTTGAGGTTATTTCATAATGTTCATATCTTTGGATTGAGCCTCTTGTTCATATAAAAAAATGAATGATGATATACATACAACAAGTTATCTTGATCACAACTTAGCATCTCACATGTCAGCGAGCACAAGCTTTATTCCTTAACTCGTACTCTATGCTTGTGGGATCAGAAATTCAGGAGGATCTTGCCTAAGTTGTTGACGAGTGTGAGATAATGAGATAGAAGTGTTTCTTTCTTCTTATTAATTCTTACTTGGAGACTTTTCTTTGAAAAAAAAATCATGAAAACCCTTAGGCTCAGAATCTCTCAATGGTTGAAAATTCCTACCAGAGCCAAATATTTCACATGCTCAAACCTATACATATGTCACCTATATAGTTGTGTTGAGTTTTGTCAAACTTTGTGTCCTTATGAGAAAGTGACATTTCAATACCGATCAGTTCTTCCCTTGCGTCTATCCTTTAGCGTTAGCCTTTCCATGTCTGGAGATGCTGATTCCAAAATGGATTCTTGCATCCACTTTCATCAGACATTCGTCCATCAAACCAAACAAAAATCATTTCATCCATATACCCTTGACCAAATCCTATCCACAAATATGGCCTTTCAAAATAAATACTCTAGCCATCCCTTCCCCATATTTGAGAGAAGACATGGATCTATCGAGCCACTATATGCCACTTTTGACCGTCAACCTTCCCAACTTAATGAAGGAACTAAGTGATGCTCATATAATATTTTATTTAAACTAATGAGTTCCACAAGTTTTGCCCACCAATATGTTTTGCAAGGAAATATAGGTAATATGGTGCGTAAATACCAACATCGGTGAAATCATACAAGTAAAGGTTCATCCCGAGACAAAGGAGACTTGGACATGGTGAAAAAGTGACCCAAATCACATTTTGACAGCACCATGTCAAAGAGCTCTCCGAGATGATCGAAATGGATATTTGGATGACCCAATTCGGAGTCCGGACGAGAAAATTACGCGTCCGGGAAGATCGCCGACAGAACCCTGCCAGGCCGGTCGGCATGACTTAGGCCGATCGGCCTGGACAAGGCCGGCCGGCCTACAATCATCCCCAAAATGCTCCAAACTTTGCACAAGGAGCTTAGGGAGTCACCAATGGACCCCCAAGCAAGAATTGACAAGAATAAATGAAGTTAAGACCGAAAGGCCTAGGTCATGGATTGGAAGGTCCACCCACCTAGGATTCTCGGACAACTTCAACTCTACGCAACCAAAACTGCCTCAAGGGACAACATGCAACCTGTTGATGAGCGAGTCGGTGCAACGGAGGGCCGAGAGGCCAGGCCAGGGCCAGGCCGAACGGCCTCCCGTAGGCCGGCCGGCCCCCAACTGTCGAGCTTGAGGTGAACGCCATCACAACAGTCATCAGTACATCATCAGGAGCGTCCACAAGAAAGTTGGTCCAAATGGCACCATCTCCAGGCCGAACGGCCTGAAAAAGGCCGGCCGACCTATGATCGTGTCCGTTACTCCTCCCCTTTGGTGTGAAAGCTAAGCAGGTCCTTGGCGTCATTCCTACGCGTGATACCGCCCTTGGAAGGCTATAAAAGACGACCTCCACCCCCATTCTACACACCACGGTGAAAGGAAGAAGTCCAAGTGTAGTGTAGTGCTACCTATCTAGCTTAGAAAATAGGGAGAGTGGTGAGGTGAGAGTCCGGAGAGGAGCCGAAGTGTCGGCCCCTCTCCAACTTTGTGCCTCCGAGGAATGAAGCTTCAATTCGAGTAAAGTTCCTCTTCTTTTTGTCTTTAGTGCTTTCTCTCCTTACATTAGTAGTTCTTGAATGCTTTCTCTAGTTGCGGGTGCCTGAGTCTGCGCGAGTGACAGCGACTCCTGTTTGGGGTTTTCTCTATAGCCCTTCGCGTTGGGTGGAGGTCAGTAGCTGAAAGCTTAGGCGTGGTGCCTGTGCTGGCTAGCTACCTCAGGTTGTGTTGTACCCCACGGAATTGCAGTGGTAGGCGGCAAGTGGTGACAGCCCTGTCCGTCCTTCGTAGTCCACCACGTTCGGGTGTACTCATAACAGTAGTGCTGAGCCCGGAGAACCCCCTCTCTCACCCCTTTCTGAGGTTCTCCAGTTCTAGCCGTCGAAGCGACTAGAGGAATCAAGTATTCCTGATAGGAGGTTAGTAAGTTGACATTAGATTACCTCAGCCCAGCTTATCTATTCTTCATCACTCCCGTCGTCCCTGGATAAACCAGAACCACTTCTAGTACACTTCTCCTTCCTCGTGGATTCGATACCTTGGAACACTCCCAGGTGAAAGCTACATCGGTATCCGTACGCTTGCGGATTTATCTGTTAGGCTAAAGACCGCCAATACCCACCTCCTCCCCCAGCCTATCTCCTTTCTCTTCTCTCCCCCTCCTCCTCCTCTCTCTCCTCTGTCTCGCCTAGATCCACGGCCGGCTGGACGACGACGGCCGGCTGGACGGCGGGCGCCCCCCCTCTGCCTCCGCTCCCCTCCCCCCTCTGCTCGCCCCTCACTTGCAGTGAGGAGCGGCGGCGAGGCAAGGTGCGGCTATGGCGCTTGAGGTGCGGGCGGCGGCGGCCTTTCCCCACCTCGGCTCGGCGGCAACGGCGGCACCCACCTCGGCTCGACGGCGGCACCCACCTTGGCCTCGACGCCGGCCTTCCTTCAGCGCGGCGACGGCGGCCGCGGCACCCAACTCGGCGCCCATGCCCAGGCCTTCCCTCGGCGCAGCACCCACGATGGCGCGGCGGCATCGATGCCAGTTGATAGAGCTGGAGTGCCCGATCTTTCGGTGAGTGGAGATAATTTTGACTTGGTGGAAGTAGACCCTCACGATCCGACTACGACGAGCAAAACCCGAAGCGCCAATGCAATCGCTGAACCAACTCCCTGTGGTTACCAACCTTGTTGAAGCAAGATCAGCCTGATCACGAAGATCAATTCCTGTACGCAATCGAAGAACGAACAAGAAAAAGAGGCGAGCAATCTTAATATCACTCGAAGGTGGAGTTCTGAATCACACGAGGAAAGCACATATTTGTGCGTGTTCGGTGTAGCTAAAGCTAGATGTAAAACAAAACTCAAGCCCTAATATGGCAGCGGCTACTGAATATATGAGCTAGGAGGACGTCCTCCTAGGGTTGGGGGCGACCATGGGGTCGGCCACAACTTGGGCTTAAGGCCCGACACGATACAGAGCCAACTTAGCCCGCAGCACTTTGACAGATTCTGAACGTCCACTTGTTTCTCAAATTTCCATCGACTCAGATGGAATTTGGGCCTGAAACCGGTGACATTGGAAGCTCTATGAAAATCTCGTTCCATCCATATATAGAACGTCCAAAACGGACTCCGTATGCGACCTGGGCGTCAATTTTAGTACGCGCTATTTCTGGACTCTGAAGTGGACTCGAAACTTAAGTTCCTTTGGGCCTCCACCTTGGTGACTCGAATTGGATTAGCCTTGGGCCTCCCTCATGACTTGGACAACCTTGTTGGACTCCTCTTTCACTAATGCGTGACCCAATCATGGTCGTATGCATGTGTGTCATGTCCTCATCATCCTCCCCTTCTTGACAAAAAGCCGCCCTCGGCGTCGATTGTACATGAAACCGATCCTGCACAACACAAACGAGAACGGGGTTGCGAAAACAAAGGAAACCAAAAGTATTGAGAGGAGGATTCTCACCACGTTTCCGATTGGCGAATGTGTCATCTCTTATAGACATTTTAGCAAGCATGTAGGTTTCATGATCGGATGACACACAATGTTTGTCAACATGATCCTGCACAAGATTAGTACCAACAAACGACAAAGCAGTCACAGTTTGTGACCAGCAATACTCCCCTTCTTGGGAGTAAACTTGGTGCACCAAAATAGAGCTAAAGGAATATGGAAGAATATTTGTAGTATTGCTGCCCTCTAGTGGATGAAAATTTTGCACAACGAAAGGATAATTCAGATTTGCACAAATGTACACTCGACGTATCATATATGCTCCCTTGTTGCTATATTTGCAAATAATATGACATGTATGTCTAGAAAAGCATGGCAAATCAGCATATTTAAAAGGTCTCTCTTCTAGACAATCTAGATTACACAAATCATGAAATTCAATGTAACCCAAAGTATGTAAAGAAGACAACAGTTTTAGCTCATCATTGGCACTAGCAATATGCATAACATGTTTATGTGCAGAAGAAATATTTGGTTCCAAAAAATGTAACACTGTTGCATTATCAAACGATTCATCTTTATCACAAGAAACAACAAGCACATTAGGCGACAAAGATAAATCAAAAGATGGTTCCACTAACAATTGCTCCATGATAGCATGGGTTGTGGAAAAATTCAGCACATCAGAAGAAGTCTCACCAGCCGTGAGTGGAGCACCTTGAGCAGTACCTTTGCTCTCAATTTCAATAAGAGAAATAGGTGCATTGTGAAGTGATGGTTCTGAATTTGCACATGAGGTTATGGAACAAGCACTACCTGTGATCGAGGGTGCTGCAGGTTTGGTCGTCCTCTCGTGCGGTGTAGTGCTAGCCGTGGATGGCGCGGGGAGAGTAGGAGCTGCGATGGATGCCAGGGTTCGTCCTGCAAAAGAGTTAGCATATGTCTTCGAGCGGCGTCCCTGCACTTCACGTTCAGCTCACCAAGCATATTCAAACAATATGGTCATATCAGCATAACTTATACAATCAAGTATGTCCTGAATTTCGCGGTTCAAACCACCACGAAAACGTGCCATAGCAGCATCGTCCATCTCACATAAACCACAACGAATCATACCCTTTTGTAATTCCTGATAATATTCCACAACAGATTGTGAACCTTGCTGACAACGCTTAAGTTTATTGAGCAAATCATGGGCATAATAGGAAGGAACAAATCTATGTCGCATAGCAGTTTTTAATTGAGCCCAAGTGGTGGGAATGGCAGTGGGGTGTCTTTGTTTATAATCACGCCACCAAATTAAAGCAATATCAGTAAATGCACTAATAGCAGCTGTAACTTGTGCACTAGCAAGAATATCATGGTATGAAAAATTCTGTTGGACCTCTAATTCCCAATCAAGATATACAGCAGGATCATATTTGCCATTATAAGAGGGTATATTAAATTTAATTGTAGCAGATGAGTCAATGTGTGGATGACATACCACACGGCGGGTACAACCGAAGCGATCTCCATCGTCTAGCTCCATGTCACTGTCATAGTCCTTGTGCAACGCCGTGACCGACGTAGACCACGCATCGAATTGTGCCACGATGTCGTTGACGTCTCCTGACATGATTAGCGCAAACACAAAACAAAAAAATACTAGGACAGCAAAGGTGTGTATGTGTGTGTATGAGATGCTCACAAAGATGCTGCGATCAAATTCTTATCCGTTCTTACCAAGCAACAGGGGCGAACTGCAAGCAACAAGTAGCACCTGTGAAAGATTGGAGCAACGATTGCCTGGAGAAACAAAGTCGGCTTGTCGTAGGAATATGTGTAGTTCTGGGTAGGCTGCACTCAAATCAAGGATTAGCACAATCAATCAATAATGCAAAGTTGAATTATAGTGCTAAACACGTAACCAAGTTCATGGAACAAAGTGCAGCAGGAACAAGAAGAAGGGGAAAAAGGAACAAGGCGAGAGAACAAACAGATAGGGCAGCACGCCCTGGCGTCACGCAAACACCCCGACGTAGAAAAACCAACTCGGCCTGGACTTCGGTTTCTCCCTTTTTTGTTCCTTTTTTTTGTTTCTTTCTTTTTTTTTTAGCACACTTGCCGAAACAGATACGGCAGGAAAAAAAATCCGAGATGACCAGGCCTTGCGGCGCTAAATAGAACGGCGCAAAAATAGAGGGCGTGAGGACGACTCGTTGTCGTGGTTGCGTGAGATTCTTTTCTCTCGCTGTTTTTTTTTTTTTGGTTCACACTTTCCTTCCTTTTCTTTTACTAGCCTAAAACCGAGTCCTTCCAGGAAAAGGCACGACTTGGGACTCTTTCTTTCTTTCTTTTTTCTTTTCTTTCTTTTTTTTTTTCTTTCTTTCTTTCTTTCTTTCTCTTTTTTTATTTGCCAAACCAACCGAAACAGAAAAAGGCAAGGGAAAAAATAGAAGGGGGCGATCAGGACTCAGGAGGCCTACGCGGTTTGGAAAAACAAACCGAGCGTGGCGCTGCCAAGAATGCAAGTGGCAGAAAGAAGAGCGGCGACAGTAAAATTGGGGTTTGAGGAAGAAAAAGAGAAAATAAGGATTAGACACTAAGAACCAGCAACAATTGAACGTGTAAGCACACAAATTCAACAACGCGAATTATTGAAAGAAAGTGCAAGGCTCAAAAGGGTGCTGGGACAAGGATCTAACCTGAATTTTTTTTATGGTTTTGTGGACTGTAGGTAATGAAAAGCACTCGATAAACTCACCGATCAACCTGGACTTTTGATACCACTTGATAGAGCTGGAGTGCCCGATCTTTCGGTGAGTGGAGATAATTTCGACTTGGTGGAAGTAGACCCTCACGATCCGACTACGACGAGCAAAACCCGAAGCGCCAATGCAATCGCTGAACCAACTCCCTGTGGTTACCAACCTTGTTGAAGCAAGATCAGCCTGATCACGAAGATCAATTCCTGTACGCAATCGAAGAACGAACAAGAAAAGAGGCGAGCAATCTTAATATCACTCGAAGGTGGAGTTCTGAATCACACGAGGACAGCACATATTTGTGCGTGTTCGGTGTAGCTAAAGCTAGATGTAAAACAAAACTCAAGCCCTAATGTGGCAGCGGCTACTGAATATATGAGCTAGGAGGACGTCCTCCTAGGGTTGGGGGCGACCATGGGGTCGGCCACTGTAACAGCCCAGGGCTTAATAGGATTGATAGAATACTCATATTAACAAGTTGCAACTTCTTTTCCGGTAGCTCATCTCGAAAGAACTTCAAAGTTAAGCGTGCTTGGCCTGGAGCAATTTCGGGATGGGTGACCGACCGGGAAGTCCTTCCCGGGTGCGCATGAGTGAGGACAAAGTGCACAGAAAAGACCGCGCATGAGTGAGGACAAAGTGCACAGAAAAGACATGTGTTGGTCTGTGAGGATAGTCTTGAAGTCCTAAAGAGCTGCCAAGGTAAGCGGGCCCGGCCTCGGGGAGGCGGAACGTTACAGCCACAACTTGGGCTTAAGGCCCGACACGATACAGAGCCAACTTAGCCCGCAACACTTTGACAGATTGTGAACGTCCACTTGTTTCTGAAATTGCCGTCGACTCAGATGGAATTTGGGCCTGAAACTGGTGTCATTGGAAGCTCTATGAAAATCTCGTTCCATCCATATATAGAACGTTCAAAACGGACTCTGTATGCGGCCTGGGCGTCAATTTTAGTACGCGCTATTTCTGGACTCCGAAGTGGACTCGAAACTTGAGTTCCTTTGGGCCTCCACCTTGGTGACTCGAATTGGATTAGCCTTGGGCCTCCCTCATGACTTGGACAACCTTGTTGGACTCTTTTTTCACTAATGCGTGACCAAATCATGGTCGTATGCATGTGTGTCATGTCCTCATCACCAGGGGCCGCGGCACCCACCTCGGCCTCGACGCCGGCGGTCGTTTCCCCCGCCTCGGCGCGGCCGCGGCGGTCTTCCCTCGGTGTGGCGGCATCGACACCGGCGGCCGCCCTCCATCCAGATCCGGCGTGAGGTGCGGCGACGACCGGATCTGGGAGCCCCGGCGGCGGCCTGGAGCCCGGCGTCGTGCGGATCCGGGAGAGACGGCGGCGGCCTCGAGCCCCGGCGGCGTGCGGCGGTGGCCTGGAGCCCCGGTGGCAGGCGGCGGGGTGATGGGCCCCGCACGATTGTGATTTCTTTTTTTATCTGGTTTGCTTTTCTATGCCGTGTGGATTTTGGAGGCACACGACAAACCCTTGTTTGCCGTCGTAGGGTTTGCCGTGTGCCATTTTGCACACGGCAAAGCCAAAAGCACACGGCAAAGGCTTTGCCGTGTGCCTTTTGGCACACGGCAAACCCCCGTTTCCCGTAGTGGATTGGTGGCTGTCGGATCTAAAGAAATGACCGGGGAGATTGCTGGACTGGTGGTGGTGGGTTGAGGGTGGGACAATGAGGTAGCGGTGGCACCATCCGTCGTAGTGATGAAGGAGGATGGTTGGGAAGGACCGGAGGTAGGGATGTTGTAGGCAGCGGCATCACCATAGATGGGTGCACTGGTGGAGGTTGTGAGGGATTTTGGATCCAAACGTCGTGGATATAAGAGAACGTGGAGGGGGGGGGGGGGGGGGGGGGGCGCTTACCAGGGCAATGCAGGCATAGGCGAAAATTGGTTGCTCCATAGCGCAGAGTGGGATTCGGAAGACGAGAGGAGTGAGCAATGGGTGGAGAAAAATAAGAGGAGTGTTATAAAGTCAACAAAGTAAACTGTGGCCAGAGGGTGAACTAGGGTGGGGACTTTCAACCTTGAGAAAGGTCTCTCTCCTCCCCGGTTGACTTCTTACTTTGTTACATGTTGGTTATCAATCGCAATTCTATAATGGTTAGCCAATCTACATAGCTTGCCATATGTCAATCGTTTGCTTCTTTTTCATATCACCTTTGTCACCCCGCAAGCCTTTTGAACTTTTGAAGTGCATTATATAGGTTTAACTAAGATGAACATTTTATTATTATAAACTTTAATAAATACATACTTAAAGCTTGGCCGGCTGCATTATTTTTTAATGAAGAGGCGACCAAAATGGTTCCATAAACACTCCCAGTTTTGTCTAATCTATGCTATAGAACCATGAAGTACAGATGTAAATAGTATGGATATTTTCTGACTGACATAAAGAGATTGCAGGATACTATTTTTAGATGATATCGGATAGCAGGAATTCGAAAGGTTTACCCGTATAGCAGATTTGGATATAATAAAAAGCAATATCCGTTGGATACTAAATATGTTGTCGGATAAATCTGGATAGACAAGTTAGAGCATCTCCAAGAGTCTCTCTAAAACTCACTCTCTAAATCATCATTTAGAGAGCCATTTGTATAAAAATCGTTTTCTATATATTCTTGTTTTCCAACAGCTCTTCTATATCTTGCATGAACTCTAGAGAGCTATTCCGTTCTCTATATTTTGCTAGCGAAAAATCCGGAATAGAGAGTGACTATGTTTGAATAACGAAATAGAGAGGCTGTTGGAAAGTACCTTCTTAATCAAAATCTTTAAAACTAGCAAATAGAAATGATTTAGAGAGTCTCTTGGAGTTGCTCTTAGATATTAGATTTAGATAATTATATTCTATCATATATATACTTAGCAAAATTCTTGTTTATTCTCTACAGAGTCATAGCTAACTCATTTTAAATTAGCAAAATACAAAACTACCACAAAAAATTCTAAAATTATAAGCTATCTATTGGCGCTCCATTTAGAGTTATCTAGTCATCTTAATATTATTTATTTCTAACTTTTGATTCGATGCTTGAAATCAGACTCTGATAAGAGTTTGATAAAACTAAAAATATACCAAACATGTGTTTGACGTAGTGCTTTATTTATGCCATAAAGTACAATGACATGTCTAAAAGACTCTTTTGACTTGTGTATCATCTATGCTATGTCTATGTGATTTGACTCGGTAATGGTACACTACTATTTGGTTATTTCAGCACAAACTAGTTAGAATTTGGGCTCATAGAATGGATAAACAATTACAACAAGTCCGGTATATATGGTTATTGTGACCGAAAGAATCCACATTCGTATATGTATCCTAACTCCGAAAGGAAATATGAAATAAGTATGATATCTGTAATATCTGATCCGTTTGCACTTTTACACGAAGTTATGGTAAAAAAAATACATAACGTGACTTTGAAGTGAAAATATCTGAAAGAAAATATAATCAAAAATGGCATGTATAATTCATGTATAGTCGGTCTATGTTGAATAAATTTGTGCTTAACATGTGTTAATTTCTTTTTGCATGCGTGCCGTGTGTTACAATCCATATACGTTTCCATATGCCACCTTTTCTCATTTGATTTTTTATCATGTGTCAGTCCAATCCAATTTCTGTAAACTTGTTGTATGCCAATTATTTTTGGATATTTTGGATCATGCTATTGTAATTTGTCAAGTTTTGAAAAACGTCATTACAATTCACCTATTATGAAGGACGCCATTACAATTTTTCTCTCTCTGAAACATGCATTTCATAGGTATTAGGAGGCTTTGGGCCCAATTTAAGTGTATAGAGCACATAGGTATTTTCGTATGGACGATATTGCCCTTTAGTTACTCTTCTCACTCTACTCCCTAACGTGCGGGCCCCACTCGTCATCCCCTTCCTCTCCTTCCTTCTCTCCTCCCTCTGTTCCCCATCAAGGCGCCATCGTCCCCATGGCTGCGCGGGAGCTCCGACTAGGCCTCTCCCGACGCTGGCAGCCATGGCCCATGACCGCTCGAGATCACGGTGCTGCTCCGCTCCCTAGGCCTTCGACTATCCGTCAGGGACGGGATCTACGCGTTGTCCCCGCTGTCTGCCCCGCCGACCGGACGCCGTCGCTGGGGAGGGCCCAAAATAGCGCGCCCCATGCCCAGATGTACCCGCCCGACACGGCGCACCCGCTGTCGCCCGCACGCCGCCTCCTAGTGCCGCCGCACCCGCCGCCACCGGCACCGATGCACGCGTGGATCTTGTCCCCGGCGGCCAAAGAGCAGAGCAGCACCATCGAGGTCGAAGCGGAGGAAGAGCTCATGGAGCTGCTCGTCGCGGAGCCACGCCCGCCCGCCTGCAGCCGCGGTGGCAGGGGCAAGGGCCCGGCTGCGGCGACGAGGCACGAGCGCCGAGCGACCATGGGTCATGGCGGCCCGCGTTGTGGAGAGGACCGTCCGGAGCTCCCTCCCAGCCATGGCAGCGCGAAGCTTGCTCCCGCGCGTCTGAGGCAGCGGCCCAGATTGTGGAGGAAGATAGACTTGGCCGCCGAGGACAGGGAACAGAGGGAGAAGGGAAGGGAAGAAGAGGAAGGGGATGATGAGTGGGGCCCGTACGTCAGCGAGTAGAGTGAGAAGAGTAACTAAAGGGCAACATCGTCTATATGAAAATACCTATGTGCTCCATACACGGCAGCTGGGCCCAAGGCCTCCTAATACGTATAGAATGGCATGTTTCAAGGAGAACAAAAATTGTAATGGCGTCTTTCGGAATAGGTGAATTGTAACGGCGAAACTTAAAAAATTACAATGACATAAAAACCCATTATTTTTTTCATCTCCTCTGCCCAAAAGTGACCAACGGCCCCATAACATGGCCAAACTTTCTTTGACCGTGTATAAATGTGCTTACGGCCGTGTTTAGATGGAACTTAGAAAAATTTTAGAGTATGTCGGACACACATTTGAAGTATTAAATATAGACTAATTACAAAACTAATTACAGATTATGTCCGTAAATCGCTAGACGAACCTAATGAGTCTAATTAATCCGTCATTAGCACATGTTCACTGTAGCAATTTATTGTCTAATCACGACCTAATTAGTCTCATTAGATTCGTCTCACGACGTACACTCCATCCATATAATGGGTTATTTTTTTCGATTACATTTAATATACCATGCACGTGAGAGAACATGCTAAAAAAATTTACAATGCCATCTAACACGGCCTACGTTCTGCGGCAGCGTCTCCTCATCTCGAACAAATCTTTTTCGAGAACACCCCTCCAAAAATTTTGGGCGAGATCCCGTGTCCACATCCAAAGTCCCGTACACATACACAGAATCAGGTTTTGCCATCGCCATTCGAATTCGCCATGGCCGGATTGCCGGAAATGGCCTCCTCTTTACAGAGTCTAGTACGAAGAAATGTGCGCCCACTGCCCCCACAGGGAAGGAAATAAACCCGGCCACGCGCCCACGCCAGGCCAGGCCGCAGCGCACGCCACGAGCTCCCCCATCGAAACCCAAATTGAGCTCCCTGCCCAGTCCTCCCACAGGAGAAGAAGGGGGGAGAGCGCGTGCTTTGACAAGCGTCGATCCCTAGCGTAGCCTCCCGTCGCCGGCGGCGGCGATGAACTCCGGCGCCGAGGTGATCGAGCTCTCCAGCGACGAAGACGAGGAGCCCGTGCCCAGCAGCACCGCACTCGCCCGCCGCGACCCGCCCTCCCCACCCGACGTCAAGCCGAACCTGCTCGCCGACGCCGATGTCAAGCCGCTCCTGCTTCCCCTGCCGCTCTACCCCCCGGGCTACGGCGCACTGGTGCCCGTGAAGACCGAGGACCCCGTGCCCGTGCCCGTCGCCACCGCCTCGCCGCCGCCCAGGGCGCTCCCGCCGCCGCGCCTCGGCCGCCAGTTCTGGAAGTCCGGCGACTACGTCGTCGCTCGCCGCAACCCCGACGCGGACGCCCCTGGTAGGCTATTTGGCCGGGGGAAATCTCCGCCCCCCGATTTCCGCCCGTCTCTTTGCTTTCCTTTGGTGGGGGCAGGTGGGCATGCTGAGAGATTTGCGATTTGGTGGTGCGTGCAGGTGGGCGGAACCGACTGCGAATAAACCCCAGGTTTCTGCACTCGAATGCGACTTCCCACAAGTGGGCTTTCGGTGGTACGAGACTATCCCTTCATTGTGTTTTGTTGTAGGATTGGCTAGATCACTACTCAAAGCAATTGGAATTTAGGAATGTTATTGGCTTCATGAGCAGAAACAAGTAAATAAACTGACATAATTGAACCCCTGTTCTGCTAACTGTCTCCCTGTAAGAAAATTGCAATCTTTATATGCCTATTATCATGTGTCTATTCTTTTCTTTGTGTTGACATAATCTATATATTGCTAGAAAAACCTGTAATTTGGATTATTGTATCTTCACTTAAAGATTAAACCCTCACTTCTAAAGGAGAAGCACTCGCTTCGTTGCCATACAAAAGGCTGCCAATCCATTTGTTCTTATAATGATCATGCTTGAAATATTGCCGTACATTTTGAAGTTTGGAACCGGTCCAACAAGCATGTAGCGAGTTATCTGCTCTTTCCATAGCATTCATAGGTTGGTTCGCAAAAAAAAAAAAAAGCATTCATAGGTTGAGATTTAAACCATTGTACGTCTATGGAAAAAAAAATAGCGTTTTTACAATCTAGCAGTTTATCTTGGTGTCTAATTTTTTATGCAGTTCTCCTCAGCGCAATTTTCAGTTGCATCATTCCTTTTTGGACATATAGCATCGTGGTTCAACACCTCTTGCATGCTTTAATATTCTATTCCTTTTGCTTTGCAATATATGGCACTATTGGTACATGATCTGTTAAATGTTGTTCTCCCCCATTTTTCTGCAGCAATTGCTGAACTTCTTGATAATGCAATCGATGAGGTAATCATTGATAGTGTTTTTTAATTAACAGAAAGAAACTAAAATATAACATGAGTGCTAAGTATCATTATTTTTGTTGCATCTTTTCTCTCAGGTGAACAGTGGGGCGACATTTGTCCGTGTTAATAAATTGACAAACCCACGGGATGGGAACCCCTCATTGTTGGTTCAAGGTTACCACATTTATAATTTAACATGTTTATTGTATAAAATGCTATCTGGATTTCCTCGCAAAAAAAAAAAAATGCTATCTGGATTGTAACCTTGTGGTGTTTTCAATTGATCAGATGATGGAGGGGGGATGGATCCCGAGGCACTGAGACGTTGCATGAGCTTTGGGTTTTCGGATAAGCAGTCTGATGCTTTCATAGGGCAATGTATGTCTTAGTGTATTTTTCTTCTATTTCCTTGTGAAACACATGTCTTTAATTCCATACCCTTGAATTTATATTGCTTCTTGTATCAGATGGAAATGGTTTCAAGACTAGTACAATGCGGCTTGGAGCAGATGTGATTGTTTTTACACAAAACCAAAATAACTGGTACTTCTCCTTTGCATTTGTCCTGGCAGTTTTCTTTTTGACATTACATTAGAAAGAAACATTCATAGTGCTACCTATCTTTGGTAACATAAGGAACTTGGGAAACTTGACTAACATTTTCTCTTTCAAGAGGACATGCTATAAAGCTCTAAGGAATAGAAGTGAAATAAGGAGTAATGTTGATTAATAGCAGAATAGCAGATCCCAATATTACCTTCCCCCTCCTCACTTTTTGAGTAGATATGTTTCTGTTGCCTTGTTGCGTAATTGTAACTACGATTTATAGAAGAAAATGATGGCATGCATCTTTTTCAGTTTTCGTGTTACCTGGGATATCAATCTGATAAGATAACAATATACATTATTCAGTGCATGTTGCTGGTCAGACAACTACCCCTGCTAAGTTCCACTGATCCCACTACTTTAGCTGTTGATCTTTTGGGCCTGTTTGGCACAGCTCCAGCTCCAAGAATTGTTAAAGCTGGTCATCCCTAGCCCCTACTCCCTAGGTGTTTTTTTTTTTTTGGAGCTGGAGCTGGACGTCAAGCCAAGAACTCGCGAGCTGGCTCGGCTCGTTCACGGCTCGGCTCAGCTCGATGGACTTTTTAACGAGCCGAGCTGCTAATTTTGCTCGTTTGGATAACAAGCTAGCTCGAGCCAGCTCGCGAGCTGCTCGCAAGCCAACCAAGCTAGAAGGATAAGGTCTTAACAAAGGGAGCCGAGCTATTGGAGCCCAACCGAGCTCGTTGAGCCAAGCCATGCATAGTGAATTTTGAAGTTTATAATTTTATTATAACCATTTTTTATATTCTATATATGTTGAGGTGGTAATACTAAATTTAGATTTGGCTCCAGAGCTCGTTCGAGCTTAACGAGCTGGCTCGCGAGCCTAACGAGCCGAGCCGAGCCAGCCTTTTTGCTCGTTTTGCTAATGAGCCGAGCCGAGCCAGCTCGTTAACCTAACGAGCCAAGCCGAGCTGGCTCGAGCTGGCTCGGCGTCCAGCCCTATCTGGGCACATCAAAGGTGTTTGTTTAGTTAAGCAATTCTGATATTGTTTTAGATTAAACACATGTTCAAACTGCTTGGTTTTATTCTACAAACTCCAGATCCTGCATGAATATCAAAGTCGGATGTGCCAAACAAGCCCTTTATGTCAGTTCAAAATTGGACGACACCTTTAGATTCCTCTCTAGCTCTACTAAAATGTCTCTCCACCTAGGTCATGTATCTACTGAAGTTAAATGTTTCTGTTTCTGTAGGGCGCCAACTAGAAGTATCGGCCTTCTTTCTTATACATTTTTGATGGAAACAGGTTGCGATGATGTGTTGGTGCCAACGGTGAGTTTATGGCATTCCTTTTTTGGCTGATTGCAAGTTCTGTCAAGTTGAGCTAATTTTCTAGTTCCATTTACCTCGTGACCTTGTGTTTTCCTTGCTGTCTTGCAGGTTGACTATCAGTACGATGTTACAACTACTTCATATATTCAGATGTTGCGTCATGATCAGAAGCTCTTCTCTTCTAACTTGGAAATCCTTCTTAAATGGTCCCCTTTTGCTAGTGAAGCTGAGTTGCTTAATCAAGTATGCAATGAATATGCCTTTATCTTTGAGATATTTGTAGCAAACTTTTGAATGATTCTGATAATCTTGTAAAGAAGGATGAGCTTGATAAAAGTTATGGAGAATTGGGAGCTGTGATAAATTAATTAGGAGCCCTAAGGGAAAGAGATGGATTGCAAATGTTATGATGCCCAAACAATTTTGTTTATTCTTAAAGTTTTACATGATTTTTCAGGGTAGCATTCTAGGAATGTGTTAATACTAGTCACATCGTGCTTTGATAGTTGATACATATACTCGCTAATTGAAAGTCTGAAACTATGTCTGAATTTAAATTTGCTAAAATTATGCAGTATGAGCTCTTGGCAATAGTTTAATGGATGCATCTGTAGGTTCTTTCTTTGTAATTTCACCAAGTTGTTTTCCTTGTTCACATATATTCTTTAGGGGACGATTCCCTCGTAGAGTATGTGTTACCTTATACTTTGCTGGGTATCTATTGGTTCGGGCAAATTTAGCTAGTATGGCTAAGATTCACTTTTGATACAGTTTGATGACATGGGAGAGCACGGAACAAAGATAATTGTATTCAACCTCTGGTTCAATGATGATGGGGATATGGAGCTTGATTTCAACTCTGATGAAAAGGTTGGTAGTGTTGACCTCTGCCATTCTTGGATAAAAGTGTGTACAAATCAGCTATCTGCATGCCTTTTTTCCTCTCGAGTACACATGGAGAGCTGCGTATTTTTATATTATAGAGAAAAAAAGGAAAAGAGTCCTATACAAAACAACCTCTTTACCTCTCCTAGGAGATAAGAGAGAACAAAATGTTGCAAACTAACACTATAGCTTAGCATCTTATGTACATGTAAATAACAACCCGACCTTACTAACCCACTCAGAGTAGACCCTCTCCGCCGCCAACCATCCACATGTGTTGGGTTTTATTTCCAGCCTATCCCAACTTGCTTGGGAGTAAAGAATTTGTTGTTAATATTGGCCTCTGATGGAGCTATATTTAGTTGCTGCAAGATGATGATGATGTTTTCAGTTGTCAGCTTCATAACTGTTTCATGTGTATTGTTTCTTCCAACTTCTTTTAGTTAAAATATCTGAGTTTTTTCTTCCCTTTAAATATATACACGTCTCTGGTTATTACAAACTTAATGCAATACCTTGGCTTTTATGGTCAAACATTCATGTGATAGCGACAAGTGACAAAGTTTATGTTCTCAATGACCTGGTCGTTTAGTATGTGTGGAGAAAGGAAACTACAGATTAATTCTTCATTTGCTCAAAGAATGCATAATTTTAGAAGGAAAGTCAAACTGGCTTGAATTAGAAAACCAACCACAATCTAACTTAGCAAAAATGATGGCGCTCTCCTTCATCGGTGGCTGATTTGGTGGTCCTCACCCTTGATGGGATGCTCATTGATTTGCTGATGGAATTGAACCAAAAATGTAGAAACCCTGTTTGCCTTGGTTAAAGGGCCTCTAGCTGACTTGGTTAGATGGCCTCAGTAGCACTCCTCAGGTCCTGGGTTCAACTCCCTGTGGGAGCGAATTTCAGGCTGAGGTTAAAAAAATCCCCTCGTCTGTCGCCATAACCAAAGCACAGGTCAAGGCCGGCCCAGGTCGTATCTGTGGTTGGCTTGGGCTCTCCTACCTGGGGGTAGTTGCAGAAGCCGTCGGCCCAGTGGTTGTCTCACAAGGGCTGCGGGCCCCTGTGTAAGGGTGGGGCAGAGGTTCGGGGGTTTTCTTGACCTGCGTGAGAAGGTCTTCTCTCTTAGCAAAATGCCCGGGGGCTGTCTTACCCCCTGCAGGTCGAGTTTTTGTTTTGTTTTTTTTCCGCCTTTTTGATGTCAGTAATCGGAGTAGAGATCCTTACCTTCTATGCAATGTTGACTTCTCTCTAGGTGAAGATGCTGTTACCTCTTCGACTCTTTCTTCACTATGCAAGGAATGGATGCACCAGGCTCCTTTTCCTGATTGTCTTTTTAATATTTCTGTGTGAAGAGTGATATGCGCTTTATTATATCAGCCGTACCTACAGGGGATACATCTATATAAAATTTAAAATAAATATCGTACATGTTTGTCTTACTACAGGCTTGATAGCACATCTTTAGGACGTATTTTGCTGCCAACATGGGGAAATTGAAATGGTGGCTGAGGAGCTAGCATGGTTTTATTCGTCCCCCCTTGCATTGTTTGTTTTTGTTGTGGTGGTGGTGGTGGGGGGGGGGGGGGGGGGGGGGGGGGGGTGTTCTGAGCAATCAACCATTCCCTGTACGTTTATCATTGAACAGTTGGCACTTACTATCTTAGGATATCCTCATTACTGGGGCACACAAGAAGGTGAAAACAAATAAACCGGAGAAGATTGCTACACAGAACTACGTTTCATCTCGGCTACGCTATTCTCTTAGAGTTAAGTACTGATTCACACTTACTGGTATGGTACTGTTTATTTCTTTCTCGTGCTCACATTATTATTCCTTTTGGATTCAAACAGGCATATGCATCTATCTTGTATCTTCATGTACCTGATAATTTCAGAATTATCCTGCGTGGATGTGATGTGGAGCCACATAATATAGTTAACGATTTGATGTATCGTGAGTGCGTGTTGTATAAACCACAAATTGCTGGACTTGCAGAGGTACATTTAAATGACGATTGCAAATTGCTGTGCATCTTACCATTTTGATCAACAGAATAAACCCTTTTATTGCCTCTAGCTGTTTTTGAAGCTTGTCTTATCTGATGAAATGGAAATCTCTGGCAGTCAATCGTTTAGATGACCTATTATTTTCTTATTTTCATCTATGTTTTATGATCGGTAGCCATGTTTCATCTGATAGAAATGTTGCTTATCTGGTTCTTTGCCTTCAATCTCGGCGATGTAGTGCAAGGCACATTTTTTTTTATTTTTTTGGGTGAAGTATAGTCAAATCAGGCTTAGTGTTTGTTTTTATAGCTTTTGTAACTTCACATCCATGACAAATTGACAGTTGTGCATTCAAGAACTGCCAAATGGATTTTGAGGTGACTGTCTGCCCCCTCTGTGATTGCTAGTTTTCTTAGCTCATTTTAATTTTTAGGTAAAATAAAATTTTAATATATTCTCTGGGTGAGGCCATGAACGTCTTGGTTGCTGGCCAGAGCCAGCCATGATGCAGGTGCGGCGCCGCCGAACCTGAGGCGCTGAAAATTGATGCCACACATTGGCATGAATTCTGCGCTGTTTTGCCTTGTTTCCTGTGGCAGCCAACATTTGTTAAACAAACAAGCACCGGCCAAGATTTTTCTGGCGTCACCTCAACTGCAGCGTGACCTCTGGGCAGCAACCAAGCACTCCCTGTATCCTAGAAAGTGGAGCTGAATATGTCCTAGTTGATGGATCAGGCAGCACTTTAACAGTCCTTGATTTATACTCCAATGAATATGCCTGCTTCCTTTGGTCATGTGTGCAAATGTAGCTTAAGTTTTATTTTTACTATAATGTTAATTCCATGGAAAATCTCTCTGATTAGCCTCATGTTTTGAGTTTTGTAGTCTTCTGTAATCACAACCATTGGATTTGTTAAAGGTGCTCCAGACATTGATGTACAAGGGTTTAATGTATATCACAAAAACCGTTTAATATCGGTGAGAGCTCTCTACTTTGTATGATATGCATGATGTTTCAATTTTCTTTCCTTTCCTGTTTCTCGCTTTATATGTTTGTATTCATTTCAAGATTGAAGCAGAAACATTACTGTGTTAATCAAAATGTCATTTTAATTTGTAAGAGAGTAGAATGGTTATGCCAAATAGTTATTTTTGAGACGTAGCCTTTTATATAGTAGATAGTAGCACATAAAGAACATTTTCTCCATTGTATCCACTTTTACTTTGTGTTACCCATCAGGTTAGGTATGCTTTCAACTTCTATAAGGGTTATGTAACTAACTTGATAACCTTGTTTAGGTAATATTAGTCTGATACACCATTTTCGAGAATGACATATACTTGGTAAATTTTATGTGGCTTCTGCATAGTGGATAAGTCAAATGTTTGATTGTTCTTTTTGCAGCCCTTCTGGAAAGTTGCAAACAACTCATATGGGAAAGGGCGAGGAGTCGTTGGTAAGAAATATTCCACTGAGTTACCCAAAGCAAGATCTGGGATGAAAAATCATATGTATTTTGTTTTGTTGGTCTTTTCAGGCATTTTGGAGGCCAACTTCATCAAACCTACCCATGATAAGCAGGATTTCGAGAAGTCGGTCCTTTATCAAAGGCTTGAGATTCGCTTGAAAGAAATGACCTATGAATACTGGTAAAGGTTTTAGTTGATTTGTTCTTTTCTTTTAAATATCTGCCATGTTTATGTCAAACTGTCATATTCCCAAACTCCTATGAACCCACCTTGCTACACAAATGGCTTCACATTCGTTGTACACATAACACAAGGCTAAGTGTGCACTCACTTGAAACATGCAAGCAACCACATGTGCACGTGCACAAAGCACACCACTGTGCATTTATGGCTCTGAAGATTTAGTGCTTTTCAGACTGTTCCTACTTGAGAACTGCAGATTTCATTTCCAGCAATGTTTTCCTGTAAGGTTTCAAAAATAAGTTTGAACCAAGGGGCTGACCTTGTGCTCTGGTCATTAGAATTGAACTGTATAATTTCTTTGCCCTTGCTAAAAAGAACACCTTTTTTTATCATGTGAGATTATGCTCTAGGCTTAATGATACCTTAAATAAAGGAGCATGAAGGAGAGTTAGGTAAACTGTAAATATCAGCACTTTTGTGCTGTATCCATCCAGTCATGCTGTCAGGTTGCAAATCACGGGCCCAGATCCACAACTGAAGGAGATGATGTTTTCAGGCTCTTGAAGGATAGCAACACCCTTAGGCCCCATTCGGCTATATAGAGGCCGGGAACGGTTTCCTAGGCATAGACATACAAGAAATTCATGATAGATATAATAAGAGGCCGGGATTTATTCCGGGCTGGGAACTAATTTATTCATGGCTGATACAACAAGAGACCTGGAATCAATCCTCTAGTCAAGAGGTAGGGAACCAATCCGGGTGGTTTGTTGTGCCTATCGTTAGTAAATTAGTACGAATTAGTTTCCTGATCCGGAATAAATCCCGGTGTCTTATCATATCTATCATGAATTTCTTCTTATATCGATCCCTAGGAACCATTCCGGCCGGGAACCATTCCTAAGTAACCGAATGGGCCTTATAATACTGCATAGAACCAAGCCAGTGCCAGCTCTGGCATTGCTGGCATCATCTGAAACTGCTGATCATGACAATTTTTCAAAGTCATGCTTCATACTGTAACGTAGCCGAGTATGGAAAATTTCAACCATAAGCTGGATGTATGAAATTTTGCATGCTACACAATAGAATTACTTGTGCCAGAATCTATTCATAAATTTTTTATTTACTGTTGTCTTCAACTTTTATGCCATTGTTTTGCCACATTGCGTGTCAGAAAATTCATACTTTTAGTTATGAATCCAAGAGCATGTCTTGGAAATAGTCAAACTGGAATTGCTAAAGGAGATGCTTAGAGTTTGGTGTTATATATCCAAATCAATGTATCTGCTAAAAAACTAGATTTCATTACTTGTTTGACTTAACTAAACTCTAAAACTTGTGAAAAAGCTGAATAATACTAATACTAAGCTCTCCTTGGATTTTTATAAATTCTGGGCGACAAATATAGCTAATATGAGACTTCTAGTTATTGATCTGTTACTTTTTGCTATGCCATTCTTGTGCTCTTATTTTGAGGGATATCTTAATGCCATTCGCTAATTCATACCTGAACTGATTCTTCGTGCAGGGGTCTTCATTGCCATCGTCTTGGTTATGACAACAAAAGTTTACCTAAAGCAACCCGTGCACTTCATCGTACGAACTATATGAATGCCCGCAGTTCCCCAGTAAGTGCTCCACCTCGGTTGCTTGCGGCTGATATTCCAACAAGCAGCTGTGGCATACCTAGATTATCAGCCTCTGCAGCAAGGGAAAAGATCAATAGTCTCGAGTCTCACTCTAAGAGCAGTGAGTAATCCACTCTTTAGGTTCATTTTGTAAATGCCACTGTGTTTATTAATGTATTGATTCTTAGCAGAGATGGGATTGAAGAGGAAGTTTGATTCCTTCGGTGCCATGACAGATAGTGATGATCAGAATGGGCTTGATGATACAGATGGAGGAGCTGTAAGTATTTATACGACAGGCAGATGAAGACTAATAGTCCCTCTGTTATTCTTTTTAGTCATTTTACCTTGTCAAGCGTGTTCTTTTTTGTAATTATAGGAATCCGAGGAGAGACATGGTGACATGTCCTTAGCATATTTTGTGTTTCCTATGATTGCCAAGACTTCATTCCTTCATTGCTCACCATGGGCAGCTGGGGAGACAAATAAGTTTACAGCTTTGGAAATGAGACTCCATGCTTTTTGTAATTCCTTTGCACTAGTCTAAATCGACAAACAAAAAATAACAGAGGGAGCAGCTGATATGCACAGCCTAGATTTGTTCTGTTTACTAGTCAGCAAGAGTTACCTGGGCATCTAATTATGTCTGGCATCTACAAACTATGTCCACCCACACCACAAAAAGGGGGAAAATCAAATCTTTATTTTCTGGCGCACTCAAGCTATAGACGTGTATGCCAGCATTTCCAGATCCAGACAATATAGAAGCAAGTCTTTTCGATGATAGATGACAATATCAAATATTAATACTTAAAGGCTTCATGTGTGACTAATCTGTTCTTGTTTGACAACATCAGGGTGTTTCTCAATGGAAACGGTTTAATGAATACAAGACTTTGACCCTGGAGAATGACAAGCTGCGTAATGAGTAAGTGCCACCACAACTTGGGGACATTTCTCATAGATGCTTCCTTCTATCTGTTGTAATGCTGTTTTCTGAGGGACTTAACTGGGAACAACTAAGATGAATCCTTTTCCTGTGTGAAATTCAACTCTTGCTATTGGAGCTTATGAGGAATATTAATGCTTTTGCTGATAAGAGGGTTCAACTGCTCGTTTATGTCTGAAGTGTGCTGGACTTCTCTTGGTAATATCAGCGTAGTTTGTGAACAAATGAAAATCTGACTTAAGAAGGAAGAGATAAGGCTCCATCAAAATAATAAATATCTCTGCCTAGTTTAGGGATTTATGCGTTGTTAAAAGTAACCACTTTAATTATTGGCAAATTGGTAACTGTGTCATGCCCTGCGTGCTAGCTTTGTCCTTGTGTGTACATTTGCCCAATTTTTCTTTGCTCGTGCTATTAAATTTCAAATACTCACTATTTGTCTGAATGTTTGGTTTCCGGGAAAAAAATTTAGTAAAAATAGCAGAGCTGCATATACTGGATGGAAGTTTTGGTGTCACAACTTTATTTCTTTTTATTCCAGAATCTTACAGTACGAGGAATCGGAGAAACAACTTATAATGAAGGTATACCTCTTCTGCAAGTAAACTAATTCATCCTTTCACCTTTGCAAATCATAATGGAGACATAATTGCTCCAGTCAGTTCACATTACGCAGTGGCCATCATGGCCCCAAAAATGAAAGTTCGAAATGGCGCAAAGAAAGTATCACTAGTATATTTCTTTTGCTTTGTGCTCTCACTGCAGTTTAGGTTGTGGAGTGCTTTTTTAATTTTATTTTCACATCATCATAGTCATATCAGTCTAAATGACTTTCTCCATTTTTGTTTTGTTAAAATGTGTATTTCTTACTGCTTGTAGCAACTTACTAGCTAATTATTGTGGTTTCAGTAGCGCGTAAGAACATGCCAAGCAAACTAAAATATTGCATGTTGTAAAGCATGGTCCACATTAACCATTCCTCAACGTTCTCTCTATCTTGGCATTTTAGTGAAACTCATGAATCTTCTTAAATGTTCTCTCTGGAGCTTTGGCATCTTGAGGACTGATTCATAAAAAGAATGAAATTTTAGTGAAACTCATGAATCTTCTTAAATGTTCTCTCTGGAGCTTTGGCATCTTGAGGACTGATTCATAAACTCATGATTGTAGGAACAAAAGCTTCGATCTGCTATTGCTGAGGCAAAAAAGAAGTATCAGGAATTGTTCAAAGAGCTTGGGTCATTGGATGTGAAGGAAGAGACATCGTGAACAGTTTTCTCCAATTCTGTACCTGCGATGATTGCTCTTGCTTCTCGCTTGACTTGTGAAGATGACTGGCTTACCTTTGGATAACTGCAGTGTGGGAAGAACTGGCCTCTGGACATTACCATTCACTCAATACTTGGTAGGATGTACAATTTGTGTCACTAATCTTTGTAGGGCCTCTGCGATGATGGAAGGTGAGCGTGTATTGTGTTGTAACATTATGTAACATTTACCACAACGTACAGCAAAGGTTTCATGATAATGCCTAGGTTTCCTGCGACAATACATCTCGGTCTCACGTCAATTGCGGAGAAGATTTGATCTGGCACTTCGCCACTCTGCAGTAGATAGAGTTAGAATTAGGCTTCTACATTGTTTAGTGTGGATAGTGCTTAACATTGTCTTGGTGGCTATCCTAATTTCTGTTATTTGATTTATGAGGGGTGAAGCCTTTGTTCTTCACTCACCATTTGTTTGTAGGTACAGTACATGTAACTTGTATATGTCATAAATAGCATCGGCCGTCTGTTTTCCTTTTTTTTTCAAACTTTACATTCTTTGACAAGTAATTATGTGGAGAGTTTGTAGCTTGTGGGATATAAAGCTAGTATCAGTTAATGCATTTTTAAAGTACTTTTCATATGATGTCTAGATATAAAAGGTCAGTATGGCGTCGAAGACCATACTGGGCAAAGCAACCATCTTCTTCCACTTAGAAATGGGAAACTGGAGATTGTAAAGTATGATGCATCCTTTTCCCAATTATAAAAATCATCCAAATTACAGTACTCAGCATGTGTAGTTAAAAGGCTGGGTCAGGGGCATTGCGTTGCTCCTCTGCAAGCACCCGACGCCCAGCGGCTCTACCGTGCCCCGCGCCTCGCCGTAGGTGTTCCAGCACAGCGGCGCCACGGTGCCCGGCGCGCCTGCCGCCGGCGACAGGTGTACGTCCACCATTGTGACCCCCGTGCACGGCCGGGCGTCGCTGCACGCCAGGCGCGCCGGCTGGAACGAGTAGGTCCCGACGACGCGCCGGTACGCCACGCCGGTGATGGCCACCGCGCCGCTCCGGTTGGCGCACCTGGCGCCGCCGCGGTCGCAGTAGAACTGGTCGATGGCGATCGGCGTGGCCACGTTCGCCACCCGGACGTTGGAGAAGGTGATGTTCCGGACGGAGCCCACGCCTCCCTGAGGAAGGCAAGCAAGTGACCACGTCAATCGGTCAATGCTCGTGCTGGTGGTGAGCCATGGAGTGGCGAGCTGCCGAGCTAGCTAGCTCCTAAGATTTTGTACGTGATGACCCCTTACCTGCCACGTCTTGATCCTGACGCCGTACAGAGCGTTCTGTATATTGATGTTCTCTGCAACTACATCGGAGACACAGGCCAGGCTGTTGTCCTTCCCAAGTCCTCCTACGCTGCAGGAACGGCACTCCAAGAAAGATTGGGCATGATCAGAAAAAACGTTAGGCTATGTTCAGAAGACAATGTGCTTTCTTGAATTCTGCACAGACACCTGATTGCTTATTGCACACCTGATTCCGTGGCCAGGGTTGCAGAGGATGTTCTTCATGTGAACATTTGAGCACCCAGTTTGTATCGACACGCAGTCATCGCCTGCAAAATTAAAATGGCCGCGGGGATCAGGCTCTCTCTTGTCCACATTTGGGCTAGGAGTTCACAAGATGAGGCCAGTGCATTTACCGCAGCCGATGCTGGAGCTCCTGATCTCGACGTCCCTGGTGTTCTGAAGATGGATGCCGTCGGTGTTGGGGCTGTCCCCCGGGGAAGAGATGGTGACGTTCTTCACCTTGATGCCTCCCGAGCTGTCGAACTTGAGGTGGCACTGTGGGCTGTTGCTGATCCGGATGTTGCGCACGGTCACATTGAAGCTGCTGTAAAACCTTACAAGCTGAAAACAAAAAATATACAGGTTGATCATGGTGCAAACAAGTAAAATGCTTAATTATATACTCATATGGCTCGTTTGTTATCATACAGTAGGCTTGGCTCCTGACGAATGCCAGTGCCCCGTAGATCTCTGCAGCGAAGCGATGCTCTGGCCATCGACCACGCCAGCTCCCTGGACGGTGAAGCCGTCGAGCCACTTGAAGTTGAGCCACTGGAGAGGCCTCCTGCTCTTGGGCCAGGAGTCCATGTCCGGTGGCGCCATCACGGTGCCGTCCACCTGGAGCGTGAGCCTTGCGCTGCAGGGGCCCTGGAGCGTGACCGGGGAGACGAGGAACCTGTGCCCGGCAGGGAGCAGCACGGTGGCGCGCGCGACCCGGCATGCCGCTCGCCAAGCTGCCACGAGTGCCTGAATGGGACAATGGAGCAGGAAGGAAACCCAGCTTCATAAGATGTTTTGACTCCATATATATGTTTGCCGACGCAAACCACCACAAACGAAGCTGTGTTGGACTTGTGAATTGCTGAATTCTGGTACCTCCGCGTCGTCGGTGACCCCGTCCGCCGCCGCGCCGAACGACAGCACGCTGAGCGTCGTCGGCCTCCCCGTCGACGATGCCGGCAGCGCCAGGCTCAGGAGCGCGCCGGCCAGAAACGCAGCCGAGACGACGACGGAGCTCCGCATCTCCGAACCGCGCACTGCTGTACTCAGCTTATTATTGCCACTTGTGGAGGAAATAGAGTTGCGACTTGCGAGCGTATGGCCGATAGATATAGTTGTACCCACCGGATCGAGCATGGCAGCATGCATGCATGGCAGATGGACGAATTAAAATCAAGGCGGCAGAAAAAAAAGGCTCGCTTTGCGTTCGCGCGCGTGCGCTAGGATTAGGCAAATTAAATGGAAGGCGCCATACCCTCATCAGCTTTTCCATTTGTGGAATTAGCGGCGTGCGGTGCCCCTTGGCAATGGGCCTCATGTGTGTGTGAGAGAGCATCTGCGAGCTAGCTCAACGACGAGCCAACTCAATATTCGCATCAAATTGTCAAACAAAAATGATTAAAACAACATGGGGTCAAGAGTGCCTCTTTGGTGGTTCTCTTAGTGAAAATGTTAACAGATAAAAAAAAAGAAAAGCAAATATTGCTTACTACTATTGCCTACTGACAGGGCATTAGCAACAGTATCTAAGTTGTATATACACAGGCTTACATAGAAGGAAAAAGTCTAAATTACTCCCCTCAAGTATAAGCAAAGTTCGAATAACTTTCTAGAGTATGTTTTGGTTTAGTTTACCCCCTAAACTATGACATTTGGTTCAAATTACCCCTAATACAATTTGTCATTTTTTTCATACATAAATGAAATCTTGAGTTCAAAATTTACATTATGATGGTTGACATCAGAATTTATGTCAAAAAATATATTATAATTTTTTTGTCATTATTTTTCACATAATTTTGTATCTCAGTGATTAATTTATTATCAAATATCCTATCATATGAAAATAATGATAAATATTTCGTGACGTATTTTTTTTAATATGTCTTATGATGTGTATTATGATCTTGCAAAATTTGAATTCAAAATTTCACTTGTACATGAAGAAACAAAAAAGACAAATTGTATTAAGGGGTAATTTGAACCAAATGCCATAGTTTAGGGGATAAATTGAACCAAAACATACTTTAGGGGGTTATCTAGACTTTGCTTATACTTGAGGGGAGCAATTTGGACTATAGAAAAACATGTCGGACTTTGGGTCCGGCAATCCACTAGGGGGTACCCAAGTGCTAGATTTGTAGGCAAGGGTGATCACAAGGCTAGGGAGCTCGAGGTAACACAGGAGACGCAAGGTTTATACAGGTTCAGGCGACCGGGAGGCACAAACCCTACGTCCTGTGTTCGGTGGTGTCTTGTATTGATGAACTGGCCAAAGCTCTTGAGCAATGGCGAGTCAACGAGCAGTTACAATCGGGGAACCAACAAGATCGGGTGTGTTCAGAGATGCCTTTAGGGGGTTGACCTAGGCCGCCTTATATAGGACTGACGACCTAGGGTTACAAGTCGGTTGAGATCTAATCCTATCGGTTTACAGTTTGGAAGGCAATCCGAGTCGGCTGCGGTGTAATCTCCAAGATATCCGGGCTCGATCTGCCAGCTGGGTCGCGCGTATCTTGCTTGATCCGGGTGTTACACCGCACGCCTTGCGGGCTAAGTCTTCACAGTCTTGTCCTGCAAGCTTGGGCTGTCTTGTGGGCCCGGCCATGGGTCGGCCCACATCGCTGTCAGACGTGGGCCCAGGCCGAGTGTCATCCTGGTCAGTGAGGGGCCCTTAGGTACCAATATCCCACAAGTCCCCGAGCAACGTGCAGGCGCGTGGAGAGCTGTCGATGAAGAGGCGAGGCCATCGTAAATGGTTGAAGCATCTTGATCACCAGGCCGACAAGGGTGTGCGGTGCTAATTAAAAATCGGGGCTGATCTTGATCAGGCCCGTGTGGCTGGGTGCCAGCTGGTGGCCGAGTCGGGCTATGGAAGGTGCCAAGTCACTTCAGGAAAAAAATGACCCGACTTGTCGGGAGCGACTGAAAGGAGCTCTCCATATGGAGTAGGCCCCGAACATTGGTGTGATTAGTATAATCAGGCCAATGGTCAAAAGAAAAAGAATCCGAGCTTTGGGGCAGCCAGGCCACCAAAGGATAGAAATGTCGTGCCTGCCTGGGCGTGCCAAGACAAAAACAGTAGCTCCGTGATCGTACAAGTACGTCTAGTGGCTGAAGCTTTCAAGATCTATAAAGGTGGTCGGGCGCCTCGAAGTGAAGGTCAGTGCGAGCCATGGCTCACACGTCGTAGTTTAGAACATGTAGTCATCCGAATAGTCACAGCGCCCAACACACGCCAAGTTGAAGGAGGTGCGTCGAGTGATCGGCCCGTGCCAGTCCCCGAGCTTGGGAGCCGGCCGAGTCGACGAAGAACGCCGAGTGGTCGGCCCGCGCCAGTCCCCGAGCTTGGGAGCTGGCCGAGTCGACAAAGAACGCCGAGTGGTCGGCCCGCGCCAGTCCCCGAGCTTGGGAGCGAGCCGAGTCGACGAAGAACGCCGAGTGGTCGGCCCGCGCCAGTCCCCGAGCTTGGGAGCCGGCCGAGTCGACGAAGAACGCCGAGTGGTCGGCCCGTGCCAGTCCCCGAGCTTAGGAGCTGGCCGAGTCGACGAAGAACCCCGAGTGGTCGGCCCGCGCCAGTCCTCGAGCTTGGGAGCTGGCTGAGTCGGCGAGGCTACACCAAGTAGTTTCTGAGCTGTAAGAAGACATTACAAACATTATGTAGCATAATGTAATAAATTTAAATAATCCGTATGAAGAATGAATATATATTACTGACTTGTTGTAAAGCCATGATAGAGACATGTCTGTGAATGTATTGTGCATGTGTAAGAAACCCCTTCCCTTTAGCAAAAACGCCGAGTAGGATGCCGTGCGGCCCTTGCCTTGTGTCGCTAAGCACCCTTGTTACCCGGCTGACCACTGCTCTCATGGAGGACGGCTTACCACTCTACGACGCTCTGCGTGGAGTCTTACTTCGTAGGTGGCGCGCCGGGCGGGTACGGAACCCAGGGTTTCACGATTGGAAACTTGAACCGCACAGGTTAACTCGGGAATTACTGGAGGGACATAGGGTTGGCCATTGGCTCGGAAGCCAGAGCCATCATGGACTCTTCTAAGCACTTGAGGTAGTGCACCGTGTTGGAGAAAAAATTAAACAAAGCAATGGGACATGTCCCAGTCCCGAGCATCAGCGAGGCTGTCGGGAGAGCATGACAGGTAGGTTTGTGATGACCAAGAGGTCAAAAAGTAAAAGATTGAGGCACATAGCTGTATAATGTAGATGTCCGAGTCGAAGTAGTCGTCGTGATGCGAGCTAATGCTAGTCTCCGAGCTTGGGAGAAACTGAGTCGGGCGAGGGGTCGTCGGGCGCCATCCCCCGAGCCTGGCGGCTAGCTGAGTCGAACGAGGCTTAGGTCAGCAACTTGTTGCGAAGACGCTGCCGTGTTACGAAGCTGGATGCTTGAGTCGTTGCAGCCCGTAGTGGAAGGTCGCGCTGTATGTTGGCGATGTCGCCGCTAGGCGAGGCCGGCGCCGGCGCCGGCTAGGCATGCTTATGACAGAGGCGCTATCTCTAGGGCCTGCTGCCGACCTCCTGGTGGATGTCTTCATCGTGCATGCGCCGAGCACTCCTCGATCCAATAAACTGATGAAAACTCGACCGTTCATGCATGGAACATATAGACGAAAGAAGATTATTAAAACAAATCTTGCCGACCAAATAATTGAAATAGCAAGAGCTAGTAGATTGGATCGAGTAACATTGAATGGAGAATAGAGAAATAAAATAGAACAATCTTCCCTGTTCACGTATACTCTTGTACGTATTGTGCATGAAGATAGATTTTTTCTTGGCCACGCGTGGAGACGAACACCGATAATCGATCGGTGGCGCAGCAGATCGATTTGCAGGCACTTGGGGATCCGCTGCACTTGTCAGGCAGATGATCGAGATCCTGACGGCGGTTTGAAGTAGACGCGTACTGCACGCCGTGGACTCGGCGAGTGTGTCGGCGGCCGTAGTACTAGCCTCATCTTCCGATCCGTTCGTGGCCGTAATGACGAACCCTGCGGACAGCGCACCAGGCCGGCCGTGCGGCGCGGCGCTCAATCAGGGAGAGAGCTAGCCGGCGGCGCGCCGATCACAAATCAGAAGATTAAACCGTGAATAGAGAACCGAGGAACGAATGGAGCTCGAAGACAAAAAAAAATTGAATTGGCCGTGTAGATGAAACAAACAATGGTAAATAGGAAAATAAATCTTCCCTGTTGGTTTGCCGGCGCAGGAGCAGGACACGGCACGTGCACGCTGATCCTGCGTGGAGCCGTCGACGAGAAGATCAGGCGGCCGCATATGCATGCATACACGCTACATGTGGCCGGAACTATGCACGCGCATCTACCAACGCCGACTCGAGAGGTGCTCCATCATGACAAGTGCCATGCGAACGGAGTCGGCAGACGGACGGCGTCCAGGGCGGGTGCAGATGCCATCTCGGGTGGGTAATCGTCGTCACGTCGACTCGACAACGCAGGCAGAGTTGGCCGCGCGTGGTGCTCGCGGACGGTGCATGACCGCGCCGTGCTCGAAGGAGATTACGCCGGATCGAAGAACTGCCATCGAACTAGCTGTAGATGCCCTGCAATATATCTCTCCTACCTGGCGCGTCAACTGTCGGACTTTGGGTCCGGCAATCCACTAGGGGTACCCAAGTGGTAGATTTGTAGGCAAGGATGACGATCGCAAGGCTAGGGAGCTCGAGGTAACACAGGAGACGCAAGGTTTATACAGGTTCAGGCGGCCGGGAGGCACAAACCCTACGTCCTGTGTTCGGTGGTGTCTTGTATTGATGAACTGGGCAAAGCTCTTGAGCAATGGCGAGTCAACGAGCAGTTACAATCGGGGAACCAACAAGATCGGGTGTGTTCAGAGATGCCTTTAGGAGGGTTGACCTAGGCCGCCTTATATAGGCTGACGGTCTAGGGTTACAAGTCGGTTGAGATCTAATCCTATCGGTTTACAGTTTGGAAGGCAATCCGAGTCGGCTGCGGTGTAATCTCCAAGATATCCGGGCTCGATCTGCCAGCTGGGTCGCGCGTATCTCGCTTGATCCGGGTGTTACACCGCACGCCTTGCGGGCTAAGTCTTCACAGTCTTGTCCTGCAAGCTTGGACTGTCTTGTGGGCCCGGCCATGGGTCGGCCCACATCGCTGTCACACGTGGACCCAGGCCGAGTGTCATCCTGGTCAGTGAGGGGCCCCTAGGTATCAATATCCCACAATCTAGACCACCTCTTTTTCAGGCAAACCAGTGACGGAGCCACCAATCTGGCAAGCTTTGGCAGCCGCGATGCCTGCTTCCAGCATATTTTTTCTTGGACATGTGATAGCAGTGTATGGGAAGTAGGGCCAGCGAGCTTTCGGGAGTAAGTTCGCCATAGATACATTTTGATCCTAACTCCGCCACTGGGGCAAACTTTTCACCCGTAACACAGCTTGCTCTATTTCAAACATATTAACATGTGCCACTTATTATCATTACAATATTATAATGAACAATATTTCCAACCACTGCCACTTACTGCATGGGGCCACACCCCCCGCGCGCGGTCCCTTGCTGCTCTAGTTTGGAACGGAGGGAGCGATCAAACTTTGAGGTAAAAAAAGGTTTAAAAAATTATAATTTTGAACGGATGGAGTATCTACTTATTATCACTACAATACTGTTCTGAGAAAACACACATATTTAGCTCAACTCTACTGAAGGTTTTGTATATTGCTAGTAGGAAATAAATTGACATAATGGCACAATTTGGTAGAAAAATAGCAAACACAAATCATCAGGTGAAGTAAGAGTCCCTTCACTATTCGTTCAATGTATATGTGCATCGTCAATGGCAGAGTAAGAGTCACATAAAAAATTTGGCAAACGAAATTAATTACCACCAAAAAATCACGTGGTATTTAAATGGTAATAACTGCATCTTCTGTAGTTTGATAGAAATCATAAACCACCTCTTCTTTAAAAGGTAATAACTGCATCTTCTGTAGTTTGACATGATTGCCATCGTGTCAAAAAAAAAATTGGTGATTGTAGTGTTTGGTATTGACACCAAAAACCATAAATAACGAAACGTTGTGTTAAGTTTGACAATCTCATAGATTCACTAGGCTGGTTTATAGATTCTTAGCACGGAAAGAAAGGTGGACTAAATATTCGAATTGATTTTTTTAGAGAAAGATTCGAATTGTTGATGGGCGATCTTCAAGTGGAATCGGTTCCTAATTTTTTGGGTTCAGGTCTAATTGGTTTTACTTAAATGATTTATTTAAGGGTTAGCATGTACTATGCAAACAACTCCTCCGTTCCATGAAAACTAGTACAATTTCTATAAACGGATTAGTAGTGTTGTGAAAAAAGCTATTTGTTGTAGTATGCAACTATTCTGAGCACTTATTTATTACCCGTTAGTCGCGTTCAATTTTGAGAATTGCATGGTCGTGTGAGAGTTTTTCTTTTTCAAACATCGGGATTGTAATTTTTTTTAGAAAAGAGAGTACAGAATCAGGATCGGTTGGAGCCTCCTTGGCATGCACCCTTCCCAATCGATCGGCGAGCTGCGCGGGACAATTGCGTCGGCGAGGGATCGATTTCACAAGTACTATGCAGCGGCACACCTCTGCTGAGTCGGTGCACATGATGGTGTCGGTGATCTGGCTCACAATAGAAAAAGGACTCGGGAGCCTCGGGCGACTGGCGCGATCTAGAGCAGCGACGCGGACGTGCCTTGGGGATGCCAAGCCATGCCTGATGCCTCACAAATCCGAGTCAGCTCCGTCGGATCTGCGGCTGATGCCCGATCAGAAGATCCTATGAGCTGCCGCTCACACGAGCTCTCACATGATTGTGCTGCTGTGCACTTGTTCTTGCGTGCATCCTTCCTGTGCTTTACAGAGTACAAGCTGGCTGCACCTTGCAAGGCTCAGGAGTGCAAGAACAGCTAGCGTTGCCCAATCGAGCTTGGCACCGAATCGAATCATGCTCAATAATCCAACTCAACAATGGCGTATACATCAATCGCTACAAGCAACCAGCACGCCTCCACCAAAATTTCATTGGCCACAAAACGTATTAACTCCACCGCACTGGATCAGCTAAAAAAGGATTAAAAAAGAAGAAACAAAATCAGCCATGGGTGTTGACGGCCTCCCAGAGGAGGTTCAGGTTCTTGGGCGGTGGCCCTCCTGCGGCGGCGACTGCCCGCGCCTTCATGGCGGCGTCGCGCAGCGTCCGGATCGTGCGCACGTTGGCCTCCCAGAACCCGCAGCGCTGGTAGGGCAGGCCGTGCTTCCTGCAGAGCTCCCTCACCACGGGCGCGACCCGGCGGAGGTGGCACCTGGGCAGGCGCGGAAACAGGTGGTGCTCCACCTGGAACTGGAGCCCGCCATGGAACCAGTCCATCCACGGCGGGCACGCCACGTCCAGCGTGCCCCGCGTCTGCTTCTGGAACCAGTCGTCCCCGCGCGGCCTCCCCACGTACGTCCCCGCCGAGAAGTGGTTGAGGCAGAACTGCACGTGCTGGATCCCCGTCACCGCGAAGCTCACCAGCACGAACGCCGCCCGCTCGCCGGCGCCGCCGGGAAGCCTCGACACCAGCCACGGGTACCAGACCCAGAACACCGCCACTCCGGCGAGCTCCGCCATCCGCCCGGGCACCCGCGTCCCTTCGTCCAGCAGCAGCAGCAGCGACTGCGCGAAGAGGTTGGCCCGTGCCACGCACATCACCGGGTAGAACGTCCAGTGCTGGTAGCTGACGAGGAGCCTCGCCGCGGCGTCGAACCGCATGGCGCGGCGGTAGAACGCCGAGGTGAGGGACGCGAAGAGGCGAGGCGACACGGCGAAGAGCGGCATGTGCTGGACGTCCGGGTCGTGGTCGAGGCTGTTGCAGGCGATGTGGTGCGCGTTGTGGTTGCGCTTCCACCACCCGATGCTGATGCCCGCCACGCAGTTCCCGGCCACGAGCTGCACGGCGCGGTTGAGCCCCTTGCTACTCCGCATCATCACGGGGTAGTGGCCCGAGTCGTGGCCGAGGAAGCCCGACTGCATCCAGAGGAAGCCGAGCATGGCGGCGGCGGCCATGTGCGCGGCCACGCTGGCGGTGGCGAGCACGAGCCAGAGCGCGCCGGCGAGGAGCGCGCACATGGATAGGAGCGTGGCGGCGCAGCCGTGGCCCTTGCGGTCGAAGAGCCCGGCCTTGGTGAAGTCGGCGACGAGGCGGCGGTAGTCGCGGGAGACCTCGGAGACGGCGTAGTCGGAGAGCGTGGCGACGCGGTACCGGTCGAGGACGCGCCAGGCGGAGGCGGGGTGGTAGGCGACGAAGGCGTCGGTGACGTCCTGGCCGGCGAGGCTGAGGAGTGGCAGGTCGCCGCCCGGGTGGTGAGGTAGCCACGACGTGACGTCGTAGACCTTCCCCTGCACGGCTACCCACAGGTCGCCCTCGCCGCTGTGCTTCGCCATCTCCGCGGAGGTCACGCGCCTATCCTCCGGCGCTGTTTTCTTCTCCGTCGCCTTCATGCCTGCGGCGGCGTCCTTCACCGCCACCATGCTGCCCGCCGCTCCCGTCCCGGTCGTGACCGACGGACGACGCAATGGGCGTAGATTAGATCTGCGCGACGCAATGCCGCGAGGATCTAGAGAGCGAGATGATTAATGGGCCCTCCGCCGCCGCCGCCGCCCTTGGTCTAGTAGTGTACCGTTGGGAGGAGGGAGTGGAGATGGGCAGATGAGATTGGTCGGAGAGTCCTTGGAGACGGGGAGAGCAGGGGAAGGAAGGAAGGCGGTTTCTTCTGTTTCGCAGCGGAGGCTTTGACCGTTTTGACGAGACGCGAAGGAGGAGAGCGTGGGGGGGCCCAGCCGAATCGGATCGGCGTAAAATCTGCAAGCACAGAGGCAGGCAGGCAGGCACAGGCTGGGCCGTCGGTCGCTTGGTGCGGTGCGGTGCATGGCAGCAGCATTGCCTGCCGGTGCCAGTTTGCCGTACCGTAGCCTGCGCACGCAGGTTTCTGCAGCCGTTTGAATAGCACACGGAGCTCTCAGCTGCCAAGCTGGGCATTTTTACGGGCGTATCAAGTTCTGATCTTTTGACGAGTGCCGGCTATCAAATTCGGTGCTACTTTGGATAAACAATTCCTCTTATAAATTACAGGAAACCTGAGGTCTTTATATCGCTTATTATTACCAGATAATATGATTCAGAATAATTACCATGCTAATGCTCGAGAGCCTCCACCTGCAGACCGGTTGCAGAATGCGGAGACCGCAACGCATATATGCTAGTGTGGAAGCAGGACATTACAGATAAAGGGAAGAAAACCCCTCTTTCGTCATCCTTCACACTCCAATGTCCAGAAGCAAGCTGCTTTGTTTGCCAAATGTGTTTGGTTAAACAATACTTACATTATCATTATTGCCCGTTATTATGTGTAATATGTTGACAAATGCTCAAAGAGAATTACGAATAACATGGAAAGTTGATTTAAACATGAATCCTCAGCCTTGGTTCTTCACAACAAGAACTGGACACTTGCAATGATGCACACAGTAGTTACTAACGCTCCCAAGAAACAGCCTGTAGAGATGATACAAGGCAATTGTCAGATCACTGATGGCCAAGTAATCAGCATCATTCTTGACGAAATACAATATTCTTTTGAGGCTATAACTGTATTTAAGAGTCTCCTCGGGACATCGTTATTCAGGAGAACTTGCTAGGAATTAACCATGAGACAGGAAATGGTTTGCAAAATTTAACTGTCACCATAACAAACTGCCCAAATATATAAAGCTAGAACGGTTGCAGAATGCGGAGAAAAGTTTTGCTACTATATCAATGCGTAGAAAAATGTAAGTAGTGCTAAATAATTAAGATACTTGTCTCGTGCAATGCTTAAATTAATTTTTGCAAAATTGCAAGGGGTAAAATGGGGTAAAACGGGGTCTCTACTGTCTAGTCAGTAAGCCAAAGCTGGAATATGTCTCTAGCATTTTTTAGATGACTATGCAATTTTCAGATGCAGTGCATATTGATTAATGGTTTGCTCTTTACTAATGAAAAAGCAGGTGAGCAACACACCAAATCTGTCAAAACTCGGACACAGGATGTGTTATTTGGGCCCTCGTTCATGAATGAGTTATTTGGACCCTGTACCAGCCTATCAAAATCAGAACAATCCAAAAAATTGCCTGCACCAGTTCAACCATTTTTCGGTGGTTTGTTGAACCAAGACACCATGTAAATATCAGTTTGACAATGCAAATTCTACACAAACCTAGTTGTTCCAAGGGGAAAAAAAGAGATGTCATATGTTGTGCTTGCAGGAAGCCTGACACAAAATTAAGAAAATCGATGGCAGATAAATAACTAAATAAAATCCTAAAGAACCCAGGGAAAAAAAGGACGTCATGTGATGTAATTGCGGGAAGCCTCACTCTAAATTCTGAAAATGTATGGCAGATGACTACAGAATATTTGATTATATAATTTATAGAAAAACTTTTATTTTACTCTCCTCGCCTATTCAATTTGTCCGCTTTTAACACCCTAAGAAAAATTTAGGATCAATTTACTCCCTAAACTATTTCGATTGGTCCAATCTACCCCTTAATGTGTTTTCATGTTTTTGTTTCTCTATGTATGAGTAGAATTTAAAGTTAAAATTTTGTGAGCAGGTACATAACATGATTCTCTATGTTAAAAAATTATTCTAAAAATTTTTAATGATTATTTTCATCTTTTAGGATATTTAAAACAAAATTGATCTTAAATACACAAAAATGTATGAAAAGTAATCATGAAAAATTCCTAATTTATTTTTCTAACGTAGTGAATCACGCTATAAGTCATCTAATAAAATCTGAAATTAAAACTCAACTTGTAGACGAAAAAAAAGAAATCTAATTAGAGGTAGATTGGACTAATTGAAATAGCTCGAGGGAGTAAAGCGAGCCTAAATTTTGTTTGGAGGGTCAAGCGAACAAATTGAATAGGTGAGGGAGTAAAATAGAGTTTTTCCTTATTCATATAAGGAGAAGGTCACACATAAATACAACTAACGGTTAGTTTGTGTTGACGAATCAGTAAATAAACACAAAGCAACAGATTGAAAGATCTTATACCATACGTCCATACCTTTGTATAGGCCCACGACTGTGGCTTCCAAGGACTAGCAGATCGACATTTTTTTTCTCAGCTGCTTCACATATCATCTCCTTGGCATCTCCTACCTCGACAATTGTCTCAACAGGAACCTGCAATTCAAACAGGAGTAGAATTGTAATGGTAATGCTAGTAGATACTGCTTTGCTGATTCTTGAAAATGAATGACAGCATTCGTTATGTCTGGAGCACAGCTGTGCTGCTGCCATGGAATAAGGTAAACACAGTCTGCTCATTCCATAATCTTTCAGGTTTTTTTTTTCTCCCGAGTCATAAGTCATAACTACAATTGTTCTTCCACTGAGGAATGGAATGTTGTTCGCATGGCAATTTTGGGACAAAGTTGCAACCTGAATCCCTCTCGATCTCTACCCAAGGAAAATCTGATCCTAGCTATAACCTGTTGTGAGGACTCTAAAACAGATAAAACATCGGCGTAACGACCAGATTTGCATCTACGTACCCCATGTTCCGCGCAGATGGCCTTGGCCTTGTCGAGGAGCGCCTCCGTGAGCTCCCTCTGCTGCTCCTGCATCGACTTGATGAGCTCCGGAGCTACAGGAGGAACGGTGCCCACTAGCACACGCCAACCGCATCATCCCAGTCAGCCAAAATCGATAGGAATCGAGCACGGAAATGACAGGAATTGGAGTTGGCATTTATCGTTAAGCAATAATCGATACTCACGAGGGGCACCGAAGGAGGCGGCGGAGACATATCCGAGGGGGACGAGCGGCTGCACGGTGAGCACCAGCAGCGGGGGCGCCATCGTGGGCGCCAGGTTCCGCAGCGCCCACTCCAGCGCGTGGCGGCTGCACTCGCTCTCGTCCACCGCCACCATCACCTTCTGCCCCTGCCCCTGCGGCGGCGCCGGCGCGGACATCGTCGCGTGTCCCTGTTCCGACAACCAGAATGCTCGATCGATCTAACTTCTCACCGGTCTCGTCTCGTCTGCTTTAAATCTGCTGCTGCAAGGCTGTCGGTATCGGTAGTAGGTACCTCTCGGTGGCGTGGCTTCTGGAACTTGGCGGATGCGCAGGTCAAGTTGGCAAGGTCAGCCTCATGGCTACGCGGCGAGCGGAGGAGCGAATTTCATGGGCCCACGACAGAAACACACTAGCAAATGGATATGGATAAGTATAACACCATTGTCTGTGTATACTCCTAGCCAAGGGCTTCAAATATCCTTTGGGAGATTACTCGAGAAATCATTTAAAACAATGGTAAGGCCACTTTTTTCAGAATAATGTACCACGAACCACCGTCCTCGACTAGTCATTACAAGACTAGCTGTTTTACTTTGCCCCCTATGAGCTCTCTTGTCCGTTCGTTTTTTTTTTACAGAAACTACGGCGGGCAAGCTGCCAGTCTGAACTTGTCATTAAAAAGTGGCAAACCACGGATTACATAACAACTGCTAGCGCAGCTCAACACAAGAGTACAACAACAAGAAGAGGTAGAGAACGCAACTCAGAGCACAGTTCCGAGACAACTCATGACACCAAACGAAAGACTACTGCCGATCGCCGATTAGTGCCTCCATCGAACAACATGCTTGCCAAATAAACCGTAGCCATGGTACCTCGCACCACCCGTCGTAGCTACGCCGCTCCGCTGTCACCCTCCAACTGAGGGTCCGCCCAACAGAATGGGGACTAAGAGTGATGAAAGACACACAAGCCAAAGCTCACTGGACACAACGACCTCCTTTGAAGCTAGTGGTAGCACCTTTCGCAGCACATCCGGGCTCCACCGCCTACCACCATCCAACGCCGTCCAAGGGAAGGAAACCTTGAGGGGGAATGACAGAATCGGAGGAAACACCCAGCAAGAAATTTGATGGCAACACCAACAAGGAGAGCGTCAACGAAGCAGAGGCGCCAATGAAGGGAACCCACTGAACCACGAGAGAGGCCAATCCCCAATGACAATCCAGACCAGGAACAATCGGCCACTGGTGCAAAGGACGAAATCTGCAATCTTGCTTGGCAATGGAATCATGCGGAGGCTTGGGACCTCCCCGCGCACCAGGCGCGATGCTTTCGCTGCAATTCCACCACCATGACAAGTCACTGCAGGACGACTACCAAGTCCAAGAACACCATGAGAGCGAGTTGTGCGGAGGTAGGGCACCTCCCCAAGTGGAGGTGGGGCACCTCCCACGCACCGGGCGTAGAACTTTCGTTGCACAAAACCTTGGCAGAGCTTCACTAATGGGCACCGACCGGGAAGACGAAGCACACTCAGAAGAGAGGGATACCCGCGCCGCCAAGAAGAGGGAGGCAGCTTCGTGGGAAAGATGCACCCGCAGCCGCCCTCATCGCGGCCGGACGGGCTTCTGCCGGCGAGGGCGGCGGGGAGTCGGAAGGGAGGAAGGGGCGGCGCTAGAGGTGAGGGAGGCGCCGCCGCCTGAGTCGCCTCCTGAGGCGACGCGGGGGCCGAGAGGCGACGCGGGATGCCAGAACCTCGACACTGCACATTGCGAAAAGGAGTCGTGTAAACCCTCTCTTATCCGTTCGTCCTCCCCCGTTCCATACAATTTCTAATTGTTGACATGCATGCGGTAGAGCATTGTCCGTAAAACATGGTAAGAAAAAAGTTTAGGTTGGGACGGTCCCCAAACTCTCTTTCGTGAGGACCCACGCTTGATACCTGACGCGTGGCTATCCTCCCGATCCGACGTCCACCTGGACCTGTGCACCCAAATGTTGTTGGGAGCCGGGGCTCATGTGAGCCCCGAATTCCCCTGCCGCCGCCGACATGTGGGCCCGGTGCGCGGAGCAGCCGCCGCCGGCGGCGTTAGGGTTCCGGGTTTAGGGTGGTGGCCGGCCTTGGAGATCTAGAAGGGGTTGGGGGTGGCAGCTGGCCCGGCGGAGGTGGCGGGCGGCGGGGCGGAGGGGCCGGCGCCGGCGGCGGGGGAGAAGAATCCGTGGATTAGCGTGCGGGCGGGCGACGGGCGGCGGCGGAGGCCGCCGGAGCCGGGGACGGCGCCGGCGGCGGGGGCTTGGGCCCCACCTAGCAGCGGCGGCGGCGGAATTCGGGGCTCACGAGAGCCCCGACTCACAACATCCGTGTTAGACCTGTGCACCTCCGCTCAGCTTGCAGCACAGCTCGGCTCTCGCAACCCACAGCTGGGCTCCTAGGCGGCTAGCCGAACAACTGAGAGTAGTCAGGCAGTCAGCTCCAGCTCCCCGCATCCATTACTCGCTGTTGCAGGCTGGCGTGCCGCTGCCTTTGTCGCCAGTCGCCTCCCTCGACCGCTTCTATCGCTATGTTCCGCCGACGGCCTCCTTGTCCACAGCAAGAACATGCGCCTCTCTTCTCATCTCCATTGATCTCAATCTTGTGTGTTGCGGTCTCCGGATCGGTTCGATATGCAATCCAGTTCTCTTTTATCATTAGTTGCTTGCTCCATGTGCAATCAATCGGATACACTGGCGCAGCTACGTTGCGGGCAAAACTAGGCGCCAGCCCTCCCTTGCCCTGCAAAACTTTGTGGAGATACCGTCCATTTGGTAAGCTCTCTCTCCCGAGTGATGCGCAGCCCCACCGCCCATGTCTAGCCATAAGCCCAATATCAAAATTAATAGGCCCAACACTAGGTACCTCATATGCATTTGCAGCTTGTTTTAGGATTCGATTTTTTTTTTTGCGAATTTGTTTTAGGATTAGATTGATCACATAGGCCCAACACTAGGTATAAGCTTGATATATGTAGATAGGCTAGTCAAATAAAATTTGATATTTACAGCGAAATTAAATTAGGTTGCCTTTAGTTGTTATAAATTGCTGAATGAAGCCACACACAATGTACTTCGTTTTTTCTATTTTTCTTGTGCAAGGGATTGCTATAACTTATTATCTATTCAAATGATCAAGGCTATTTCTGTATACTCCTATGGCATTTTATCATATATCTTTCTCCATATGATATTCTTTTCAAGAACATGTAACACCTATGACATAGTCAATGATTGTACAATATTAAGTAGGATAAATGGGCCAAAAAAAGGTTGGACGGTGGCGTCCAGTACCCTGAAGAGCTAAGCTCGCCCCTATATTTAAATCCTAGCTCCGCACCTGCATGCGAAACTGGAATGGATCATTCTACCTTATTTCACTCATATGTACAAATCAATTGGATGCGTTTCATCTCTTTCGTCTGCCCGTAAATTGTCATTACATTTACATCGCTATGCTTTTAGAAGAGTTAATACTTTCTACACCTTTTTGTGTTGGGAATTCTTTTCCAGTTATTCTTATTATTAGTTCCTAATAATTTGCTGGAATTTTTGTGGTACAACTGAGGCAACCATGGCTATTTGGAAGAAAAAGTGTGAACAGTAAAAGTAAAACAGTTGATACATGGAAATATCTACCCTACAAAAATGCATGGAAAAGTGGGAGATCCTGTTTGACATGGATGAAGCAACTAGCTGCACCATTGGAGATGCATGGAGCCACGAACCCATGTCCACGGTAGTTTATGCTATCTATATATGAGAGCATGTCATATTTTTAAGAGCTGTGTAGTCACCAAAATATTTCCAATCTCTAAACGTATTGAAATGCTACAAATAATGGCAATTCTTTATTTCTTTAATAACAGTGAAAGAGGTTATGGTTTGTAGGACATATGGAGACGTGATCGAGTACATCCTAATAATCTCCATGATTTATATATCTAAGCGCTTTCAACAGATCATAAACGTGAAATGGAAGTGTGTAAAGAGCATTGATTCTAGTCATAGAGTGACTAATTTTGTGACTGGTCGAATGAAAACATATGCAGTGGGACAAATCTGATTTGATAGTATATAAAGATTAGTCCCATAGATGCAAGGTGACAGAGATGACCCAAGACATCAAAAAAATTGAGCCTAGACAAAGAAAACACTAAATTAAAAACTTTATGTTTACTAGATGCTTGTATGCCGGAGGCCTAGCAAAACAGGACCAAGAAACCCATCAGAATCTCCAGCGGTGATCAAAAGAGATCACTAGAGTATGGGCTTCACACATGATCGATATATTTTGGAGCTATGTTGCACGATTGGAGAGTTAGCGCCTCCACTACGGGAAACACACGGTTTGCCGTGTGCCAAGGGCACACGGCGAAGCCTGAAAGGCACACGGCAAAGCTGTTTGCCGTGTGCAAAATGCCACACGGCATCCAGACCACGGGCACACGGCAAACCTGTTTGCCGTGTGCCAAGTGTTTTTGCCGTGTGTCATATGGGGCACACGGCAAAATAAAGTAACTGACGGTGGACACCTGGAAAACGGTTGTTTGCCGTGTGCCGGCCATCCGGCACACGGCAAACACCAGGCTGTTTGCCGTATGCCACGTGTCTGGCACACGGCAAACACAGGCTGTTTGCCGTGTGCCTTGACCTTTGCACACGGCAAACACAGGCTGTTTGCCATGTGCCTCGACCTTTGCACACGGCAAACACCTGTTGTTTGCCGTGTGCCAGCCTTTGCACACGGCAAACATCCTTCCCCCTGCCCAAATTTTTGCTGTTTTTGCTTTTAAATGTCCTCCAAACAACAAAAACAATCACATGCAGTTCATATACATTACAATTAACATACCAGGCAGTTTATATGCATCACAGACAATCAAATATTACGTCACCAGCTCACAAACACCATAAGCCATAACACGGCCACAGAAATTCATACAAAGTCCATAAACAAGTTCATATACAGTCCATACGAGTCGATATGACTCCAAAGTTCATAAACAAGTTCATACAACGTCCATAGTCCAGAACAAGTTCATACAAAGCACACGGCATAGAAACCACTTGATACATACCGCTCACTCGTCCGTCGGCGGCTGAGTCGGAGGCGGAGGCTGCATACCCCAAGCCCAGGGCGGCGGCACCTGCGACGACGACGGCGGAAGCTGACACGACAACGACGGAGGCGGCGCCCACTGAGGCGACGCCCCCTGCCACGGCTGAGTCGGCGGCCCGTGCCACGAGCGAGCCTGCATCCCCTACGGAGACGGCCACGGAGGCGACATATCTGGATTGATTGGCCCTTCATTGGATGCTGCCGATGGAGGTTGTCCAAAGTTGAAGATATTGAATGTGTTAGGCTAAGTGATTTTACTAAGTCATTGGTTTCTATACTAAGTCTTTCTACTTTGTATCCTGAGTTTGGAAAGTGTTAAGTCACTATAACAAATGAAAGTAAACGGCTATGAAGTCACTCACAGGAGTCGGAGTACCGCCACGAGCTCCAGGTGGTGGACCGAACGGTGACAGCGGTGGCTGCGGATAGCCCAAGGACTGCATGTACTGAGCATAGGCCTCCCATCTCCTTGCATTTTCCTGCTCAATCCTTTCTGTCTGGGCCCGCAACTGCTCCTGGACCGTCGCCTGTACCTGCGCCTCCATCTGGGCCTAAAAAATATGATGCATGGGTTAGAATACGAAGCTAACGTGTGTAAAGCGCTTGAACGACGAGTGCAACAGAAATAACCTTGAATTGCTCCATGTCTATCTGTACGGCGCTTCGCCTCGGTCGTATAGGCGGTGTGGAGTCGGTTTGCCGAGCACGAAGTTGCGAGAGAGTGGGAGTACTAGCCGTGTCGATCACGCTGCCAGCCATAACGTACCGCCCATGCTTCTTGCCTCCTCCCATCCTCATGACGGTCTCTCCATCAATGGGCTCCGTGTGTGGATCGAAATCCGGCCCCCTCACCGCCTTTGCCATCTCGGTGTAGTCACTCAGGCGGCTGTGGACAGAGGAGTTGCTGTATGCCGAGGGGGGTCATCCGGGTTGTACGTGACATCCGGGTTATATGAAATTCAAAATTTCGCCAGCACCTCCCCTATACGGTGAGGGTTTCCAAACCTGCAACAAAAACCACGACACGAAGGTCGGACCACACAGATGTTTAAGCACACGGCTCGATGGCCGGACACAATGTTTTGACCTCCAAAACCACAAGGATCACCTAAAGGCTCAACGGCGGCGAGGCGGAGATGGGCTCCCGTGGACGGTGGCTTCTGCACATCAAAAACCAAAGAAATGTCAATGTAAATATTTCGGCAGCACCTAATTATCACTAAGTATATGCTAACTAAGTTTTTCTAACTAAAATAGTACTCCCTCCATACTCGTATTAGATGATGTTTAGGACAACGACACGGTCACCAAAATGTAACTTTGACTTCTTATTTTTACAAAAATATTTATTAAAAAATAATATATATATATACTTTTCTAAAAATACTTATCAAGACAAATCTATTCATATGGTTTTCACATTTTCAAACTCAACGACTTAAAAGTTATTCGTGATTTATATTCCCAATGTTTGACTAAAATCTTGTCCTAAACATCATCTAATACGAGTATGGAGGGAGTAACTAATTATAACTAAGTATATGCTATCTAAGTTTTTCTAACTAAATTAACAACTAATTATAACTAAATTAAATTAAATCAAACAACTAATTATAACTAAGCAACTAAATAAAAAAAACTCACCGGCTGGCCGGTGAGGTCGTGGAGCGGCCGGGGAGGGCGAGGAGCGGCCGGGGAGGCCGAGGAGCGGTGGAGCGGGGGCCGGAGAGGCGGCAGCCGGCACGGCGCGGCGGCCGCGTGGCGGCGCGGCGGCGCGGTGGCGTGGCGGCCCGGCGCGTGGCCACGTGGCGGCCCGGCGGCGTGGCGGCACGGCGGCGCGGCGGCACGGCGGCGCGGCCGGGGGTGGGGGAGGCGCGGCGGCGGTGACGACGGCGGCGGCGGCGGCGACGACGGCGACGGCGGCGCTGCGTGCGTGTGTGAGTGTGTGTGTGAGCTGTGTGTGTGGGAGAGGCGGCCCGAAACGGCTAAGTGCCGTGGGCTTCGCCGTGTGCCCAGATCCAGGGCACACGACGAACATTTCTTTTATGTTTTGGGATTTCAAAATTGTTCGCCGTGTGCCCTCGATCTGGGCACACGGCAAAGCTGCAGGCTTTGCCGTGTGACCAAATCCAGGGCACACGGCGAACATTTTTTTTTCATTTTTTGGGATTTCAAAATTGTTTGCCGTGTGCCGACCGTGAGGCACACGGCAACCAAGCTATGTCGTGTGCCTCTAGGGAAAAAGCACACGACAAACATTTTCTGCCTAAACAGAAAAAAATTAAAAAATATCGAACTGATTCAAAAAATAACCAAATTTGGGCATGGACCTGTCTAAGGTGTATGAAGACTATAAAAAGTGACTTTTGTGGTAAAACAAAATTTGAGTTGTCAAGTTGCTTCAAATCACAACGTCTCATTCAAAGCTTTTAGGATCTTCTCCCGAGAAGCTCCGGTTTGTAACGAGGCAATGCGTCAACTTGCTCGAAACCTTCTACATTTTTTACCATAGCCTCTACGTATGAAAACATGACATCACGCCAAAATTTATAATGTTTTGACCTTTTTTGTATTTTATAAAAATTTAAACGAACCGAGCCCAAATGCGGGCACACGGTAAGCGAGCAATATATTCAAAATTTGATTCCATCTAATGGACATGGCATCATATTAGTCTTAAGAATCCAAATAACATTTTTCCGAACATTACATTACATTATTCGAAACACTTACAGTTCAAAATTGTCGTATCGGCAAAATTAAAAATAATGATATAAAATGATTAAATATAGCAAACAGACCGGAAAACATGCACACAACTAACATGGAATAATACATAGATAAAGAAGTTAGCAAAAAAATTTGGAGGCAAAATTCGAATTTTTTGCAGCTTGTTTGCCGTGTGCCTGCGTGTGGCACACGGCAAACAGGCCACGTTGCCGTGCGCCATCTGTTTGCCGTGTGCCACGTGGCAAGAGCACACGGCAAACAGGAAGGCTTTGCCGTGTGCCTGAACAGGGCACACGGCAAAGCTAACGGCCGAGACAACGGCCGTTTAGGGTGGACTGTTTGCCGTGTGCCTGCCGTATGGCACACGGCAAACAGGCCAGATTGCCGTGTGCCACATGTTTGCCGTGCGCCACGTGGCAGGCACACGGCAAATAGGTGACTTTGCCGTGTGCCTTACTGTTTGCCGTGTGCCTGCCTGGGGCCACCGTGTGTCACGGCTTTGCCGTGTGCCACGTGGGCAGGCACACGGCAAACAAGCCCGTTTGCCGTGTGCCCGCGAAGAGGCACACGGCAAAGCCGTGGGCACACGGCGAACAGGCGATTTCCCGTAGTGCTCATGTGCGGCCTCTAAGACCAACAAAAAATATGGAAATTGTTCAAGAGATTGTAGTTTGTAGTGTGAAGATAAGAAGGACCAATCTCCGGCTTCGAGTTGATTCATCCCTAGATTCAGTTCAGTTAGGTAGGGCAGGTTCCTAAAAGAAGGAACAATTCCATGGAATGCATTATCACGGAGATTTAAAACATTAATATTTGTCCAAGGGCTAGTGATGCTTGGATTTAACCTCTAAATTTATTTCCTTGTAGAATCAATGTTTGGATATTTGGCAAGGTATGTAACACCCCGTCTCTTTAGAACATTTAAAAATATATATATATTCTAAAATCTCCATTAATTAAATATAATTTTCTCTCTATAAACATTTAAAAGATATTTTATAAAACTTTTGCATTTAATTTGTCATGTGTGATGCATTTTTAAGTGCTTTAGAAATCCTCTCTAAATCTTTAAATTTCAAGGAATAGAAACTCCTTCAAAATATCTCAAATCTATGTTCATTTCAAGACCATCGTTGTGGGGACCCCTTATTAAGAGGTTCCTTGATTACCTGTATCAGGTCCTGGATCGGTCGCTGATACAGATCTTATCACAGATTAGTATCAAAAGCAGTAAATAACGGATAACTAAATAAATTAATCACCGTTTTTAGCTAGCGGAGAGCGGGTAGCCACTTCATTCCTCCACCGGAATGGGCTGTAGCACCTTCTCGCCCTGGAGTCCTAAGCCTGTATGACAATGAAAGCAAGGGTGAGTACTTTGAATAGAATACCCAGCAAATCCCACAAATTCAATAATATAAATATGTAAATTAAATTAAATGCAAAGGTCGGTCCTGGAGGGGCACTTCCTCCCTGCCAGTCCCGATATGCTATCCCGAAACCTGACCAACGGTACCTTGGCCGTCTCAGGTTCCCCATGCATTAAAAGTAAATACTAATCATTGGGGGCTTTGACTAAGTGGACTCATCCCGGAGTCACGGCTATCCAGATAGATTTGTCGCTCTGCAGAGATCGTACTTATATACCCCGCATTCGGTCAGCCCGTACCGTGTACTTAGGCGGTACCGACCTATGAGACTCGTACCCACCGGTGACCATCGCTGGTCAGCATTCCCTAGGTCCAGCCACGGATAGTACTGGAGGCTAAGCAGGGGCCACTAATCATCCGCCTCGCGGATATCAACCCGGGTGTGAGCTCATAAGTCGGGCCTCTGGCCTTCGGGGTCTCTGACCCTGTATCCTAGTCAACCCGTGCCGCCCAGTCCCAGCCCTCTGTCTGGGTCTGACTCCAGTATACCCGTTTCCCGACTTGGCGCGTGCACGACTAGGCACCAGGCGCTACCTAGTTCGCCGGTCGGCACTCTGCACCAATCATACAGCTCCTTGGGATGGATTGCTAGGTTCAGCTGGTGGGGTGTGAATCAAGGCCTCACATAAATAGGCATTCCCGTAGGCTATGCCTTTTTGGCATGCGAGGTTGTACTGGGCACTAGAAAAACTCTCCCATGAACCGGTCCTTAGCTGGATCAGAGTGGCTCTTAGGATCCCCCTAACGAGGCTATCATTCCACTCCCAATCTTAAAGCATCCTATAGCTACAGCGATGCTGGGCATATACTCAGGTTATGCCCCATGTAGCTTATGCTGCGCATACAGTAAAGTTTAGTGAAGGGAGGGTGATATTATTGGCGGGACTTGCCTTCATTGTCGGTCCTTAGACGTTCCTTACGCGGGCGTATTCCTTAGGTTGACCGGGCTGGGCTTCGGGCCTTCTGGAGCTTCGGCGTCTCGTCGGCCCGGTCATGCTATCGATAAAACACAGGAAATAACAATCAGTATGACAGTACATCAATCAAATCGCAAAAGAAAAAGGAATGGAAAGAAGGCGGGGATTCGAAGGATTTCTCTAAAGGCTAGGGGTTGGATTAATAATCCATTAATTATATAGAATAACTAATGGATTAAAGGATGGAGATTCTTAAAGAGAATTATTAAATAATTCTCTGGAAGATGGTTGGAACGATGATTATCGGGTTTCGGGAATTATATAGATTTCTAAGGAATAATTCCCGGGTACGGACATCGAGATAGTCCTTATTTAACCCTGGGCAGTGTAACGACTAGGGTTTCGTCGATACCTAGGGGTTTATGGATGGACGGTACGATGGCTAGGGTTTTGGCGAAGCTAGGGTTTCATACGGGCGGCATACCGATCGGGTTTCTTAATAGCACGACCATTATAATGGCGTGGTTAGGGTTTTGGGGCTAGGGCATAAATCCTAGGGTACTAAGCATATGAAAATGGTTAGAATAATCCCTAGTATTTATGAGAATTATCTGTGAGCTTATAGAGCTAAGACTTGGAAAGGGGAAATTCCTGGGTACACTAATGGCGGCCTTCTATTGGCTAGAAACTAGCCTAATTGGATTTAGACTCTAATGATGTGCTAAAAAGGATTGGATGACACTAATAGGCTTAGAAATATTGCTATGATTTTTAGGTATTTTTGGGAAATTTTTGAAAGTGAGGAAGGGCTCTAAATAACTATTTATGTACACTTACCCGGGTGCGCGTAGCAATTTCATGGGCGCTGATGCAGGGGGGTGGGGTTCGGCCGGGCACTGTTTGGTGGGCCGGCTTTGTGGACGCGGTGGCCGGGGCTACTGCCTCACGGTCCATGTGCGCCGAGTGCACCGGGGGTCCGGGCGGTGGAACGCCGTGAGCCGACCACGGACCAGGGGCGCGGGCGGTCTCCGGTCCTTGTGGACCGGGACCACGCGGCCGGGGAAGGGGCCAGGCCCGCTTGGCAGCAGGTGGTGGCGAGGGGCAAGACGACTGGGAAGGGGTCGTCTTCCACCTCTGGCCTGGCCGCCATGGACAGGAGGCAGGGGAGCTCAGGCTCCGCCCGATCCTCGCGCTCCGGCCACCGCAAGCCGAACGGAGGGCACGAGAATGGAGAGGAGCGCGAGGGGAACCCATTCCCGGTGGTAGCTTGGGAGGAAAGGGAGTTTTGGAGGGGCGGCCTCGAAGGGAGGCAAGCTCGGCTCGGCCTTGCTCTGTGCCGGGGAAAGGGAGGGGTGTGCTCCCCTTTTATAGGCGCGGGAGAGGCTGCGGTGCTCGCCACGTTGCGTGGAGGGGATGAGGACGGCCGGCAGGGTGGGACGCGTGGCTGCCAGAGGGAGCTCGAGGTCCGACAATGGAGCTCGGCCGGCGGCGGGAAAAGGGGAGGTCGGCGCCGCAATTCCCGACCATCTTGGCCGTGCGGGAGGCATCGTGTGGTGATGGTACGGCCGAGGCCCAGTACGGAGCATTGTGGCATGGAGGCATTGGCGCAAGGGATGGGCACTCCAGGGCCATTAATGGCGCCCAACGGCGGGGAAGGAAAAGGGGGCGGGGGGATGCGTCGGGCGGGGAAGAGGAGGGGCACGCGGCGGTCGCGAAGGCGTGCGGCGTGGAGCGGGACAAGCGGCATCAGCGCGTGCGGCCTGCGGCGGCGGAGTTCGCCGGCGGCGACCAACGGCGACGACGGCGCGGCGGCGCTAGGTCAAGGAGGGTAGAAGGCGACGGGGGCCGCGGAGAAGGCTAGGCCCTGCGCGCGCGGGCCAATCGGGTGAGAAGCCAGCTGGGCTGCGTGTAGTTTGGGCCGGCGGGAGGAGGAATAAGCCGGGCCATGGCAGGCCGTGGGCCGGTGAGGGAAAGGGGAAGATAGCGGGCGGAAGGAGGAACTCAGGGAGCAAGGATGGACTTTGACGACGAGTTTGCTGGGCTGAAAGTGAGGCTTCGGCCCATTAGTGTTTAAACTATTTTCTATTTATTTGAAAGGGGTTTTAAAAGGAATTTGAATTCAAATTGAACCAAACCCTTCCTAATTTGACTCTATGGTTTTAAAGGCTTATTTTAGTCCTCGTAAAGCACTCAAGTTATAAAGCATCCCTTTTATTCCCCTTTAGCCATTTTTAGTTTATTGTTCAAATTTATTTCTTTTAAGCCTATAATTATCCTAATAAATCTAGTGATTACCCAGATTATTCCTAAATTAATTCTACTTAATTTTGAGGGTGTTACAATCGTCGAAACTCCCAATTAAATTTGAATTTCCATTCAAACTTAAACTCAAAACTCCATTCAAATAAATAGAAAACCACTCTATACGTTAAACAGGCCGTAACTTCCTTTCTAGCCCACTTCTTCTTCCGGCCCATCCCTGAGGTCTAGTTTGCCCCCTCTAATTTTTCCCCCCGCCTTTCCTCACCCCCCCATCCCGCCGTTCGGCCCGCGCGCGCGCGGCAGCCCAGCCAGCTGCTCGGCCCACCAGCACGCCCCGCGGCCCACACGCGTCAGACAGCCCACCCGCGCGCCGGCCCACGCGGCCATCTCCTTCCTCCCGCCCCAGCAGCGCCGCCACCTCCAGCCGCTCCGCCGCCGCCGCACGCCGGCGATCCGCTCGTCGCGCCTCCTCCCCGCTAGTCTACTATTGTTTAGCTAAATTTAAGTTACAAAGCATCAGCCACTCTATACATAGTTAAAACTGCAAATTGCCCCTCTGATCGGATATACTTTTTGCATAGAAACAAGATACAATATGATTGCATTTTCTGATCTGACGATAAAATCTGGGAAAGTCATCGAGGATTAGATTAGTTGCCTCAATCAACCACAGACAGTTCCCGCAGATCAGCAACCAATCAGATTTTATGGCCTATAAAACGCTCAGGTTCCCCGATCCATTCCGCTTGCCCCCACCCAGTCATCTCATCAACGAGCCCCCCGAAGAGAGGCGGAGGAAGGCGGTGCGGGCGGTGACCGATGCCGAGCAGCGCCTGCTAGCGGGCGACCTCAAGGGCTGCAAGAGCTCCGCCATCGATGCCCTATCCGCCTACCGCCACACCCCGCGCGCCGACGCCCTCTTCGCCGCCGCCTATCTGCCGCGGCTGGAACCGCCGTCGCCGTGGCAGCTCGTGGAGAATACTTGCGTGTATGTGTATCCACCGAGCCGCCGCCTGCTCCCCAGCGTGTCACGAAACGGAAGAATCCGGAGGACCAAGAACCAAAAAGACGTAGGCGCACTGAACCAGAACCTGTTCAAGTTGACGATGGGCAGCCGGATACTGAAGACGACACTGGGGTACCAGGAGGTCGGAGCTCGTCATGAAGCACTGAAGCAGTAGTGAAGTACATGCGGCGCGCAAGAGGAACACGACAACGACCGCGACGTGAACGGCGCGAGAGCACGCCAGCGTGAACAACGTCGTGTATCTAGAATTCAGTTTGAGTTTGTTGGTTAGGCTTGGTTTGTTAGCTTGGGCCTTTGGGGTTGGTCCGAGCTACTCAAAGATATAATTAGAACGTGATCCAAATCGGTTTACTACTCATCAAGGATTAAGCAGCAAAGATATAGCCATAAGAAAGCGAGCCTCAAAGCCCAACCCCAAAGGCCCAAAGTACATCGGCCCAGCTTGGAAGAACAGAGGTGAGGTGTGTGGGGTGTTGGCGGTGGATATCATCAGGCTCTGATGAGGTTGTATCCGGCTACCACCACTTTGAATCTTCAATCTTGTGTGACTCGAGTGATATCATGAGCAGGGCTTTGTGCTATCCGGGTTGCAGACTTGCAGTTGCAGCAACCTGAGATGAATTTAGCCGTTGCGTTGTTTATCGATTTACAGTGAGTTATTTTTTGGCCATAGTTTCCATGTTGTATATCTAGCCAAGATCTGACATGTTATTTGGAATGTGTATTGCATCTTTTGATGGCAAATCCTGTCGACATGTCAACATCAGTGCATCACTCCACAAATTTCTGATAGCATATATTGACAGCGCACTGATTGCCGCTAATGATTTTGTTTCTTTTTTATTCTTCGACTGGCGATGTTGTAGGGCACGTTAAATTGTTCTTGCTAACAAATAACAACTGGTTTTGATTTGTCAGGAATGCTCCGTATCGATGATGGGTTAGAACAATCTCAAACATTTCTGTAGTGAATTGAGGCATGCATTGCAGATTGTTGAAGGAGCACTGCAACCCAGCAAAACCCCGATCAGAGAAAGGAGAAATGGCATTCGCTATGTGAATTTCGGAAATAAGTGCGATGTTGACAATTAGCCATGCTTGTCTTCTCGCGAAATGCTGACAGCTGAACGACCTCGGACATTAGGACGAGCACACACATGCACGCAGAAAACCTCGGACAAGATCGCGGCAGCAGGCCTCTGCCGCTGCCGTCGCCGTCGCAGCCTGAGAAGAGCCTTGTCGTGGCGCTGAGAGCCAACTACCAGTACGTGTCGACGGTCGGCAGAGCAGCTTGGCTTGCAGGGATGCACGAAACTACACGGGCCGAAGTCCTGAAAATAACAAGACTAGGAGCTCCCTTTTGTGGGTGACCAACCTCTACACGTGCGCGTGCGCTGAAAATGTCTACGGGCAGCGGTTGGTGAGGTCGGCTGCCGGCCGGCGGCAAAGGTTCCCGTCCAGTCCAGCGCCACGGAGGCGCGTTTCAATCATGAGCACACTCCCACTGGCGTCACGGCGGAGTGACGCCATCACGGTGGCACTGACACGCAGTAGCCGTGGCTCATTAATTGGCCGGCACGCTCGCGCTGGTCGGCAACGGCACGCCGCCGCCGATACGTTCGATCACATTCATTCACTCCACTGCGCCGCCCGGCGGAGACTTTCTTGCGCCGCAGCGCTCCTCACCCAGGCCCGCGCGCACGACGGCGACGCCACATCCACGCTAGCGAGCACGCATTTTCAGTATCGGTTGGGAAGCTAACGTTTCGAGACTAAAGTGGCAGTCTTTTAGTACCGGTTTCAGAACCGGTACTAAAACGCGCACGTTAGTACCGGTTGGTGTTACCAACCGGTACTAAACTGCGTGCGCTGCCCGCCACCCCGGGGAGGCAGTTTAGTTTTTTCTCTTTTATTTTATTTTATTTCTAATGCGTATTCCGTATCGTATCCGTTCTAATGCGTATTCGTATCGTATCCGTTCTAATGCGTATTCGTATCGTATCCGTTCTAATGCGTATTCGTATCGTATCCGTTCTAATGCGTATTCGTATCGTTTCCGTTACAATGCGTATTCGTATCGTATCCGTTCTAATGCGCTTGCGTATAAAGTAATATTACGTTACAATAATATATAATCTACATGTACTTAGTTAGCTTTCTAAAAAGTATTACATATATATACAACTTTTCAAGTGTTTCGATTAAAGAAAAACCAATTAAGCTAATCTTTCTTCTTCTTCTTTTGGAACTCCTCTTCCTCCTCGTCCTTTCCTCGATCAGGATCCATTAAACCAATGCTTATTCTATGATCCGTATAAAATTCACCGTTCGGATTCACGACCTCATCGAGCAGAAATCCCATTAGTTGTTCTTGAACTGCCTTGACTCGTTCCGGTTCAATGAGGTCTTCTGTCATTACCATAACCTGCCAAGAAAAATCTTCGTTAGTCTTAATAAACAGATTTGCATAATAAAAATTTAATAAAATGGTAGGAAGTTTACGTACGTCAAATTCTTTTTCCGTCATCATCTTCGGGCCTACAAATCCGTGGATGAATTCGCATACGTAGTACCCACACAGGTTGTTTCCCTGTTCCTGTCTCATACACTATATATACACGTATATGAACAATCGGTTATGTAATACACTCTCGATGTTTGACTAAATGAAATAAGACTAATATGAAACTTTGAACGTACCGGAAAGTCAAGCCTCCAGTGAAGCTCGTCCGTATCTGATACTCCAACTTGGTTTTTAACAAAGCGTTTCCACGCTTTGTTAAGAGTATCAACTAGGCTTTGATAGTCTTTCATCGGCTTTCTCAATGAGTCGAACACCGTAATCCGGCCTCGATTAATCTCGAGTACAAGGAGGATCCAGTGAAACCTGTACATATAAAGATGTCATTTAGAACCGTAACATGAATGAATATAGAAATAGTAAAATATGTTCTACGACTAACCCGAAGAGGTACGGAAAAAGTATCAATGAACATGTATGTTGTGCCATCAAGGCATTGAAAATATTTGTTGTCGTTCGATTGGGATAATTTGCAATATTCTCCATGTGTAAGATATCCGGATCCAAGAAGCCAATGCCATAGTATCCCTTCTTCCGGCAATGTTGATACTCCATCCTACATGATACACAATAACATATAGTTAGATAGGATTGACAACTAGAGGTACAATATAAACATTTTATTAAATACTTACAGAATCCATGCAGAGAGACTTGGAAAGGGCATCTTGATGGTATAAAAAATGGATATCTTCGAAATCAATCCACATATCACATGGCGGCCGATAGGGTGAATTTCTGATCCGTGCTGCGAACATGGTCAATCCATTTCCAGATTCTCGCATGTACCAATTGTGGAACTCATACATTCTGGTCCCTAGGTGTGCTAGCAGCTCAGGCCATACCAGTGATTGCCCCAATTCGAACGGTTTTTTCTTGCCTCCCTCGTGTATTGGAATATCATCTTCACCTCGCAGTTGAGCTTTGGTGAGGTTGGTTTGCTTCATAATCTCAACCAATTGTTGTTCTTCCTCTGATAGCACAACAAGCGGAGGAATCGATTGCTTCGATTGTTGTCCCAGCTGTGCAATGCCTTTTGACTGAGAGCTTTTCGACGACGATGCACTTTTTCTATTTTCGACTTTCTTGTACGACTTCATGATTGTGCGGTCGTAGTCCGAAGCCGTCTCTTTCACCGCGGGTCTGGCCTGTTTAATAAAGTGTCTTACGGCTGTCGGGTCAACCGGTTCCTTCGGCTTTGGCTTCCTCTTGTCCTTAACCTTCTGAAAAAAATCCGCAACCTCTTGACTGACGGTCGCATCGGTTTCCTCATCTGTTTTCTCGTACGCGAGCTTAGGAGGCGGAGGCGGAGGATTCTCTTTCTTCTTCTTCTGCCGCTTAGGAGCCGGCGGCATTGGAGCCTTGGCGTACCTCTTCTTCGGCTGAGGTGGACTCATGCTGGGGCCCCTTGTACCAATTGGTGAGGGCGGGTCCATGTCGTTGTCGGGACCATGTGGAGATGGTGGATCCATGCTGGGGTCCCTCGTAGCCGATGCTGCAGCTGAATCTGTTGTTCCTAGCTTCAATCTGATGTCTTCCTTAGGCCAAGCAATCCATGTATGCAACCCATCTCGCAGTTCCTCTCCACCGTCACCTGTAGGGATCGGGATCGCAAGGTCTTCAGCCCAAACACCAGCCACTCGGTCAACCAAAACTCTAGCGTACCCTTCGGGAATAGGCACATTGTGAAGTTTCTCGCCCGGGACCGGTACTTCAGCAACACCTTCAGCACATACCTTCATCTTCTTCCCGACAAGATAAAGAAGCTCACAGTCCGTCCTCGTAGTGATGTCATCTACGGGATATCTTTCAGCGGCCTTGGTGGAAGCAATGCTGCTACGACGCTGAGATGCGGGGCTGATCTCCAAATTCTCGCCGCCTGCAGGAGCACTAGGTTGTCCCTGGTGTTGGCTAAGGACTTCTGCCAGGCGCTGATCTACTCGTTCATTTATTTCTTGGGCTGTTCTAGTTTCAACCTGAGCCAGCCTGTCATGGAGCTCACGCAATTCTTCTTGGATGGCTTTCTTGCTTCTGGAACGGCTTCGGTACGTCTGTATATCCTGACTGAAGCCACGTTTCCATGGTACGACGCCCATGCCTCGAGTCCGACCAGTGTGTTCCGGATTGCCAAGAGCGTAAGTCAGCTCGTCCTTCTCTCGATCAGGCTTGAAAGATCCATCTTCCTTTTTCTTCATTGCTTCGTCTAGCCTGTCGATCGCTTCGGCTATGGCATCGCTAGTGATAAACGCACCATTTTCCATGTTTAGTCTGCCTCCATGAGCATAGAAGTACCACCTCACTCGTAACGGCCACGAGAGTGTCTGCGGTACGATTCCTCGTTGTATCAATTCATCTTCCATCTTCTTCCATTTCGGAATCGCCTTCTCATAACCTCCTGGTCCTAGATGGTGGAACTGACTTTTCTTCGAGGCATTTTCTGTGTTAGTTTTAACTCGCTTCAGGTAGTCGGCCGACAACTGATTCTCTACGAATTCATCCCAAAACGGCCTTTGGTTCTGGTACACCTTCTCAAAATCTGGTGTGAGATTCTTCTTGACGAAATTGGCTTTCAACTTCTTCTTAAATGACTGAAACTGGTTAGCCATCTTACTCATCGTCCAATTCTTGACTTTGTCTAATTTGTCTGCCGGAAATGTGAAGTGTGTAGTCACCTGTTTCCAAAACATTTCCTTCTCTGACTCCGGGACTATTTGTCGAACTTGAACATTTGGATCGCTGTTTTTCGATATCCTCCAAAGCTCGTACTTGATGGGGATGTTTTCCCTAACAAGATATCCACATTGATTCACATAAGAAGTCTTAATCCCAGGCGGTTCCGTTGGTTCACCATCATCTGTAACTGCTGTGACCAGGGTATGCCCGGTCATCTTTCTCTTGCAGCCTCGCTTCCGTTTTGGAGGCTTCGATCCAGATGCCTGAAAATAATTAAACTATTATTTAATACAAAATAATTAATACAAAATTAATCCAGATGCCCGATCAAAATCCTTATGTATACCTCGGTCTCATTGTGTTCGTCAAGACCAGTTTCTTGTTCTTGGTCGTCTCCATCATCATCTTCCTCATCATCTCCATTCCCTCCATCCCCTCCTTGTCCAGATAAATCAAGAAATTGACTGCCGTCAAACTCTACAGGGTCTGTACCGTCTCGAATCATATTATGAAGCAACTCCTCATCCTCGCTACGTCTCGTCATTTATCCTAGTATATGATAGGAGTAAGTTATGAAATTTTTGTAACACATATGAATTTTTCTAACACATCTACAATATTTCTAACACATATGAAATTTTTCTAACAAATATGAATTTTTTGTAACACATATGAATTTTTTCTAACACATATGAAACTTTTCTAACAAATATGAATTTTTTCTAACACATATGAATTTTTTCTAACACATATGAAAATTTTGTAATACATATGAAATTTTTCTAACACATCTACAATATTTCTAACACATATGAAATTTTTCTAACAAATATGAATTTTTTCTAACACATATGAATTTTTTCTAACACATATGAAATTTTTCTAACAAATATGAATTTTTTCTAACACATATGAATTTTTTCTAACACATATGAAAATTTTGTAATACATATGAAATTTTTCTAACACATCTAAAATTTTTCTAACAAATATGAAATTTTTCTAACAAATATGAATTTTTTCTAACACATATGAATTTTTTCTAACACATATGAAATTTTTCGAACAAATATGAATTTTTTCTAACACATATGAATTTTTTCTAACACATATGAATTTTTTCTAACACATATGAAAATTTTGTAATACATATGAAATTTTTCTAACACATCTAAAATTTTTCTAACAAATATGATATATTTCTAAATCTATTTAAACAAAAAAAATGTGCTGACGTATAACACAGTTGATTTTTTTCTAACACATCTCAATATTTCTAACACATATGAAAATTTTGTAATACATATGAAATTTTTCTAACACATCTACAATATTTCTAACACATATGAAATTTTTCTAACAAATATGAATTTTTTCTAACACATATGAATTTTTTCTAACACATATGAAATTTTTGTAATACATATGAAATTTTTCTAACACATCTAAATTTTTTCTAACAAATATGATATATTTCTAAAGCAATTTAAAAAAAAAATGTGCTGACGTCAGCACCCTGGGTGCTGACGTCAGCACATCACGTACACACGCGGCAGGGGCGGCGGCGTCGGGGGCGAGGTGGCGGCGTCGTGGGCGAGGTGGCGGCGGCACCGTCGGGGCAGCGGTGCGGGCGGGCGGCGGCGTGGCGCCGGCGTGGTCGAGGTCGACGGCGGCGCGCGGGGGATGGCGGCGGCGGGGGATGGCGGCGCGGCCGGCACGCGGGGCCGGGGGACGGCGGCGGCGCGCGCGGACGACGGCGGCGCGGCGGCGAGACGACGGGGAGGCGCGGGACGGCGGCGGCGCGCGCGGACGACGGCGGCGCGGCGGCGAGACGACGGGGAGGCGCGGGACGGCGGCGGCGCGCGCGGACGACGGCGGCGCGGCGGATGTGGAGAGGTAAAACGGTTAAGTCCGGAGGAGGAAGAAGAGTGGGGTTTTATACCCCAGGCAGGTTAGTACCGGTTTGTGTTACAAACCGGTACTAACCTGCCACCCCAGGCACGTTAGTACCGGTTTGTAACACGGCCCGGTACTAACGTGCCTCCCCTGGCGGGAAGCGAAAACGTGAGGCACGTTAGTACCGGGCCGTGTTACAAACCGGTACTAACGTGCCTGGGGTGGCAGGTTAGTACCGGTTTGTAACACAAACCGGTACTAACCTGCCTCCCCTGTAAATGGTATAATTTTTCTCTTATTTTTCTTTTCTGTTTGTATATATTACTTTTATTCTCGTTTAACACTTATTATAAATCGTAAAGGCACTGCGTACACTTTCAAATTACTTATTATGTAGTATCACATTGATGATTACATGTTTAATTTCAAATTTGAAAATACACACTTATTGTAATTTATAAAATATCTCATTAAATATCTCACATACATATAGTAAATCTGTAAAATACGAAGAGGTAATTATTTTTTGCATGCAAAAATATTTATAAATAATAACTTCCAAATCTCATATAACTGTTTCTTCAAATCGAAAATTAGTTATTTAATTAACGTCAAATTTCAATAATCAACACTTTTCATTAAAAAAAGAAAAAAGAAAATTAAATTACATAAGTCCATAGTAATGTCACACATATTGAGTTAATTATATCGACAGAACACACATTGAGATAATTACGTCAAATTGCACAATGCAAAACGACACTAATTACATTACACACATTACATTACATCATTTAATAGAAAATAAATAATTGAGGCCATTAATCTTCATCTTCATCATCTTCCGCTGAAACAAAATTAATCTTCCTTCTGACGAATGTCCCCTGGTTGTGATCGCGCCGTAAGTACGGAGCGTCTTCTTTGGATAACAGAATGCTGGGATCAACATCAACTGAGAATGGAGGACGGTCATCTAACTGATCATAATCTTCTGATTTGTCCGTAATGTCTTCAACTCCAACTATTTTTCTTTTTCCTGGAAGAACTATGTGACGTTTAGGCTCATTATCTTCTGGCTTCTTTACCGTCTGCTCATTTTCTGTCTGCTCCTCTTCCATCTGCTTCTTTTGTTTTCTCTTCTTGGGTTTAATTTTTTTCTTCTTGGGCTTGCTTGCCATGTCTTTCACGTAGAACACTTGGGTCACATCTTTGGCTAGGACAAATGGTTCCTCCTTATATCCAACCTTTTTTAGGTCCACCGTTGTCATCCCATATCTGTCTATCGTTACACCGGCGCGGCTCACCCATTGGCAGCGGAACAGGGCAACTTTTATAGGTCCATAGTCAAGTTCCCATATCTCCTCTATGACGCCATAGTAGATGTCCTTTATACCATCATTTCCTATTGCATCTATACGGACACCACTATTTTGGTTAGTGCTCTTCTGGTCTTGAGATCTTGTGTAGAATGTATACCCATTTATCTCGTAGCCTTGGTATTGCAAGATTGTGATTGATGGTCCCCTAGCCAGCCATTGAAGTTCTTGATCAATCGTGCCATCACCGATGAATTTTCGTCTCAACCAATCTCTGAAAGTCACTATGTGATGACGGGTAATCCATTTTTCACTCTTGTTTGGGTTTTCGGATCGTATAATATCCTTATGCTCCTCTATATATGGAGCCACCAAGGTCGAACTTTGTAGAACCGTGTAGTTTGCTTGGCAAATTTCAATTTGAGAGAGGTCCATTATAGCTTTTCTCCCAAGTGTTCCCTTTCCGCAGAGTCGTCCCTCATGGTGTGACACGGGGAGTCCAACCGGATCAAGATCCTCAATAAAGTCTACACAAAATTCAATGACCTCCTCCGTTCCATAGCCTTTAGCGATGCATCCTTCTGGTCGAGAACGGTTGCGAACATACTTCTTTAGGACTGCCATGTACCTCTCGAAAGGGAACATATTGTGTAGGAATACTGGCCCCAGAATAGTTATCTCTTTAACTAGGTGAACCAGGAGATGTGTCATAATATTAAAGAATGAAGGTGGGAATATCATCTCGAAGCTTACAAGGCATTGGACCACGTCTTGCTGTAGCCTTATTAAATGACTTGGATTAATCACCTTTTGTGAAATTTCATTGAGAAACGCACACAGCTTCACGATTGCCAACCTTACATTCTCTGGTAGAATACCCCTCAAGATAACTGGAAGTAATTGTGTCATCAGGACATGGCAGTCATGAGACTTCAAGTTCGTGAATTTCTTTTCCTTCATTTTTATTATTCCTTTTATATTTGAGGAATATCCAGTGGGCACCTTGATACTGTTCAGGCAATCAAACATGCTTTCCTTCTCCTGTTTGCTGAGAGTGTAGCTGGCAGGCCTTAAGTATCGCCGGTCTTTTCCCTTCTTTTTAGGATGTAGGTCTTTTCGTTGTTCCAACGCTTTAAGGTCACGTCTTGCTTCCACTGTATCTTTCCCTTTTACATAAATACCCATGAATCCTAGCAAGTTCACACAAAGATTCTTCATCAGGTGCATCACATCAATTGCATTGCGGACCTCAAGCATTTCCCAATAAGGTAGCTCCCATAATATACTCTTTTTCTTCCACATGGGTGCATGTCCGTCCTCGTCATTTGGAATGGCTTGGCTACCAGGGCCCTTTCCAAATACTACCTGCACATCTTTTACCATCGAAAACACACGCTTTCCGTTGCGGAACAAAGGCTTAGATCGATTATCAGACTCGCCTCTAAAATGTTTTCCTTCATGTCTTAAAGGGTGCTTCGGTGGTAAAAACCGACGATGGCCCATATACACGCACTTTCGACAGTGCTTCAAATAAATGCAGTCTGTTTCATCATAACTGTGGGTGCAGGCCGAGTATCCCTTGTTTGACTGTCCCGAAAGGTTTCCAAGTGCAGGCCAATCATTGATGGTCACAAAAAGTAATGCTCGGAGGATAAATGTTTCCTGTTTGTACTCATCCCACACACTTACACCTTCGTCCTTCCACAACAGTAAAAGCTCATCGATCAAAGGTCTTAGGAACACGTCGATGTCGTTTCCAGGTTGTTTTGGACCTGCGATGAGAGCCGGCATCATGATGAACTTTCGCTTCATGCACAACCAAGGAGGAAGATTAAATATACATAGGGTAACTGGCCAAGTACTATGACAGCTACTCATATCGCCGAATGGATTCATTCCGTCTGTACTTAAACCAAACTGTATGTTCCTTACATCTTGATCAAATTGTGGAAATTCTCTCTCAATGTTCCTCCACTGGGACCCATCTGCAAGATGTCTCATCATCTCATCTCGCTTACGATCTTCTTTGTGCCACCGCATCAACTTTGCATTCTCCTTACTTCTGAACAAACGCTTCAATCGTGGAATCACAGGAAAATACCACATCACCTTTCCAGGAATTTTCTTCTTCGCTGGCTGCCCGTCAACTTCACCAGGATCGTCTCGCCTGATCTTGTACCGCAACGCACCACAAACAGGACAAGCTTGTAAATTCTCATATTCAGCGCCGCGATACAGGATACAATCATTAGGACATGCGTGTATCTTCTGTACCTCCAATCCAAGAGGGCACACAATCTTTTTGGCTTGGTACGTGGTCGACGGCAGCACATTAGCCTCAGGAAGCATGTTTTTTACGATTTGTAGTAGCTCACCGAATCCTTTGTCGCTGACACCATTGGTTGCTTTCCATTTTAGCATATCCAGCGTGCTACCCAGTTTTTTCAGTTCCAGCTTGCACCCTGGGTATAGTTTTGTTTTGTGATCCTCCAACATCTTTTCGAACTTTTTTGACTCTCTCGCAGTTTCACTGTCTTTCTGTGCATCAAGCAAGACCTGACCAAACTCATCAGGTGCCTCCTCCTCCTCTACGACATTTGCATCAACCCCTTCCATTGGGTCATCAGCCTCGTCAAAGGCACCGGCTTCATGTAAGTATGCAAAGTCTGGGATGTTGTTATCGTCGTCTTCTTCATCGTCTCCCATCAAAACACCAAGTTCACCATGCTTCGTCCAAACATTATAGCTATCCATGAAACCGTTTTCAGTTAGGTGAACGTGTAGAGTATCCCTTTTCATGACCTGTTTCACATTGCGGCAAATACGGCATGGACAACACATGAGACCATTCGTGGACCTGGTTGCTTCAGCCACATTGAGAAAAACGTCTAGGCCAACAATCCAGGCCATGGTGTTCCTACCGCCGTACATCCATTGACGGTCCATTTTGAATCCTACCATAAAAAATATTTATAAAATAAATGTATCCATTAATTGCAACATTTTATTAATTATTAGTAACATTGAGAAAATACCTAACAACATTACTAATATTGCAACATTTCATTAATTATTAGTTAAAAAGGTATTAGTAATAATTAAAAAGTTGGAAAAATCTATTAAACAACATTACATATATATAATCAAATTTTTAAAAAAATCCATTACATAACATTAAATATAGTTAAAAAGATACGGAATATTGTCACAAAAAACATGCTCATTATCTAGGTATCTAGGGTATGAACTCACTACTAAAAGCTACCATCTAATTAAGGTCATGATTCTATTTAGCTCAAATCATTCTACAAATACCAAAATCCTTCTCATTCACAATTTTTCAAATTTCTCTAAGTATAGAGCATAAAAATAAGCACAAGTACCGTCAGTTAACAGAGAATGAAGTTGCTAACCTTTTGACGCACTTATATAGGAGAAATCCACAAATTATGGAAAACTTGGGCAAAAACTCCCCCCTCTATGGCGCCATGAGTGAGAGACCAAGCTCTCTGCAGAAATGAGCTCGGGCTCGAGGAGGAAGAAGCCTGCCGCGGTATTATACCCAGCACGTTAGTACCGGCTGGTAACACCAGCCGGTACTAAACGTAGGCAGTTAGTACCGGTTGGTGTTACCAACCGGTACTAACGTGCAGCGGCTTGCGGGGCCCCCAAGTCGAAGCACGTTAGTACCGGTTGGTAACACCAGCCGGTACTAACGTGCCTCTAGCCGTTGCGGCCCGACCCCCGAGGCGCACGTTAGTACCGGTTGGTGTTACCAACCGGTACTAATGTGCTCCACGAAGTACTGTGCTTACAAACCGGTACTAAATTCAGCATTTAGTACCGGTTATAACACAACCGGTACTAACATATCAGGGACCAAATGTCGTTTCTCTAGTAGTGGTACCTCTCCAACTAGCCAAGTCAACCGCGGTGGCGTGCCCCGCGCGCCCCCGTCTAGTCAGGCGGTCCCGGTCCGACTGGAACTACAGTACCACCACTAGCTCCATTCCCTGCTGGCCGGGTAGTAGATCTCTCCCTGCGCAGCCACGAGGCCTACTACCTAGTCAGCATCCATGGTGACCATGGTCAAGAAGAAGCTGGCGGACGAGGAGACCTGCTGGTACGCCGGCGCCGCTCCGGCGGCGTCGATGACCATGGCAGGGCGACAGAGCTCCGGCCGTTGTCTCTATCATCGCCGCACACGCAGGCGTTCCACCTCGCCTGGCTCTCCCTCTTCGCCTGCTTCTTCGCGGCCTTCGCCGCGCCGCCGATCCTCCCGGCCCTCCGCCCCTCCCTCGTGCTCGCGCCCTCCGATGCCCCGGCCGCCGCCGTGGGCTCCCTCACCGCCACGCTCGTCGGCAGGCTCGCCATGGGCCCGGCCTGCGACCTCCTCGGCCCGCGCCGTGCCTCGGGCATCGCCAGCCTCCTCTCCGCGCTCGCCGTCGCGGCCGCCGCCGCCACCGCGTCGTCCCCCGCCGGGTTCGTCGCTCCGCTTCGTGTCCGGCCTCTCCCTCTATCTTAAAGCAAATCTTCACCGCCCATAAAAGAGGGCGCACCAAGTCCTGGGTTTAGCGCAACTTTTTCGGGCTGGACATGGAGAGCCACTTGAAACCGAAACCCTCCTAATTGTCCCAATGACATGTGGGACCCACTGGTCAGATGTGGAACCCCATTCCCTTGTTTCTCGGAAAAAAATTTACTGCAGGACTCCTGCACGGCGGCATCCCTACAGATCGAGCCGCCGCCGCATCCACCTCCCTCGTCCCCCTCTGCCGCCGCCGCCGTTCGTAGCGCCCTCGGCGGCCTACCTCGACGGCTTCTCATCCCTCATCTCCGGCGCGCCGTCGGGGCTCCTCCCTGGTGCCGGAACTGGACCACTGCTAACTGTGTCCTTCGGAGAATCACAAGGTTCGGCCTGCTGATTGTTCTCATGTTCTGAAATCGGCTAGGACGCTTCTTCTGAGAACACAAGGCCTCTGCTTACTGCACGATGATGCTTGCCGTCGTGCTTTGGACCAAAATCCTACGCCGGCACAACCGCACGAAACATGGGTTCAAGCTAAATGCCTCAACGATCATACAGTAAAAGAGAGCGCTTCAGACAGGACATGAGGGAGCTAGCTTGCCGCGCGCGGCGATCGGCACGAGGCCCCGGTTGTTGCCGTGGCCGTGGCCGGAGGAGGAGCGCTAGCCGCCATGGAACCCGGAGGAGGAGCGCTCGTTATTGTGTATTTTCTAGACTGGAACACATGAACTGAACGGTGAAAGGTAAAAAAACTATACTGCGGACTTCGGGCGGCGGCGGCGGCGGCAGGGTCTTGCGACGGGAGGGAAGGGCTCAAGGCGCGGAAGGGAAACACGGTCACGGCTGAGCCGAGATGTCCTGCGGACTGTGAGGACTTCGGAGCCGAGAGCCTAGCGCGGAGGAAAAATCTTGTTGGATGTCGAGGACCGCCACGTGTATCAATTTGGCATGGTCCTGCAGCATGTGAAGTTTGCAGGAGTCCTGCAGCAAATTTTTTTTCCTGTTTCTCTTGGCCGTGCTCCGCCGCCACACGAGCAGCGAGAGAGGGGAATCAGAGAAGCGAGAGATGAGCCTGCAGATTCCGGCTAGATCGGGCGCCCTCCGCCGCCTCCTCCTCCTCGGCGGCGCCGGGGGGCTCACGCGCCTCTACGCCACGGGCGACCGCCGTCGGCGGGTGATCCGCGAGGCGCAGAAGGAGGAGGACGAGGCGTTCCTCTGCACCCTCAACTTCGGCGCCGACCCCGAGAATAATCCCCTCCCACCGCCGCCGAGACGCGGCAAGGGAGGCTCTGGCGCCTCAGCTTCCGCCGGTAGGAAGCCGCAGCAGGAGCGCAGCGCTCAGAAGGCCATCAGCGAGACGCTTGTTGGCTCCGGAGCAAGCTCCGTAGCCGAGCACGAAAAGTAACGAATGGGAGCAACTCAAGGGGGGAAAATGTCTGACGTTGTTAAGGCTTGAACAAAGAATGTAACCCTTACAAAGTAGTGAGGCCTCCCCTTTTATAGGGGGGCTGAGAGCCTCTTGCTCAGTCACCCTTCTCTCTTCTACCCCTAACTGCTCCATTTATTCTAGGAATATTCTACTTTACAGGGTATAGATGGAATTTTACATAAGCAGGCAAATTCTGACTTGTGCACGCCATCGCCTGTCTCTAAGCGTCCTCGGAGCCTCGGGCTTGCGTGCGTGGCCTTCCGCCGTTCTCTTCTTGGATCCGTCCTCGAATAGGATGAGCCGAAGTGGAGTCGATTGCGTCCTGTAGCAAAACAATCAACCTTTGGTTACGGGCCCCAGACCGAATCATAGGACGATTCGGTCTAGGTGCCCGGTCAGGTTATGGAGCGAATCTCGAGTTGACTCGTCTGGAGATCAAGTCGAATCACAGGCCGATTCGATCAGCGCAACTTGTTGAGCCGAATCACAGGCTGATCCGGTCGATGCAATCTACCGAGTCGAATCACAGGCTGATTCGGTCGCTGTGATCTATCGGGTCGAATCACAGGCTGATTCGGTCGATGCGATCCATTGAATCGAATCACAGGCTAATTCGGCCGACGCAACTCATCAAACCGACTCACAGGCTGATTCGGCCGAGACCTCTCGACAACAAGCGAGTGGTGGCGTTTGCGCGATGCGCGTCCCAACAGTCAGCCCCTCATGGGTGATGTTCGACTCTAACGAGCTGAACCCTTGAAATTTTTAGGGGACTCGCCCCCGAGAAAACGACAGCCTTCGCTTGTTGGAGTCGTGCGTTTTTGATTCGAGACGTGGTTGATTCGTAACCATTGGTGCGGTTAACGAGGCGGTTTTTTACCGCGCCTATAAATAGAGGGGGGGTGGAATGCGGTGAGAGCGACGTCTGTTTTGTTTCTGGAGGATTGCTGCCGGTTGAGGTGCTGCTTTGAGATTCGTGCGACGGATTGCGCTATCTTCCTGTGAGTTGCGTTTTCTGTAATGATTTATTTGTTTTTTGCAGTGTGCTCGGTGTTGATGTTTTTTGGGTTCACCCAGTAGGCTAGATGGCTCGAACGATGCAGACGGCTCGTCTTCTTGATGAGGGAGAACGCGCTGCCGCGGAGGTGGCTGGGGGGTCAACGCTGATCCGAATCAAGAGATGGCTGCTGATTCCGAATCAGCAGCTGGGTCTGCTTCGAATCGTGGGGCTGGAAGTGGAGGTGAGGAGGAGGAAGATGTCGTGGAAGAGGGGGAGTGTGTTGGTGAGACTACGGGCAGCATGGATGCCAGTCCCGAGGACCTGATTGGTGATTCGATGCCTTTTACTCGCCGATTCGGACGCTCTCAAATTACGGAGAGTGAAATTGAGGATATGGTGGAAAAGCACTACGTCGAATCTGGCGAGTGCCGTCCCCCCGGAGATGAGGAAGTTCCGAAACCTCTTGACGACAAGTGCGTTGTTTTTCGTGAGTTCTTCGTTGCTGGTCTGCGCTTTCCTGTGGATCCGTTGGTCCCGCAGATTCTTCGGGCGTTCAAGGTTTCGATTCACCAGCTGACCCAAAACAGCTTCTGCTACCTTGCCAAGTTCTTGTGGGCCTGCCGCACATTCAAAGGCGAGGTCGATTTGGATTGTTTTGTGCGGCATACGGAGCTGCATTTCTCAAAGAGGAAAGTTGTGTTCGCCGATGACGATGAATCATACAAGGCTGAGTACGGGTGTTGCACTTTCTGCCCTCGACGGGCAGCTAAGGGGATGGAGACGCCGCAGCTGGTGTGCGGACAGAAGAACAAGTGGTCCAAAAATTGGAACAAGTTTTGGATGTATGCGAAGATTCGTGTTCCGACTGGGGGATATGAGTCTGGCCAGAGCATGTATGGCTACCCGCTGGCTTCGAAGATTTGCAGCCTGGATGCTTGCCTTTTGCCTCCTTACGCTGAGACGAAGAAGGCTAAGAACTCTCCTTACAACGGGGCTTTCTATAGTGCGACCCAGGTTATCTCTGGGCGGGATGCTATTTACGAGAGCATTGCTGCAGGGATCTTTCCTATTCGGGTGGATTGGCAGCCTCGTGGTTTTGGAGAGTTTAAGCTTGCGGGTTTTGAAAACAGAAGCTTCCCTTGCCCGTTGTTTGGGCTGAAGAAACCTGAGGGTATCAGTGATGATGTGATTGTTGACGAGGTGGAGCGGCGGGCTGCTGTCATGCTCGGGCAGTACACGGCTAAGGAGTATGCTTCTTGCTGCAAGATACTTCGCCACAAAGGGCGGGTGAATCGCGTTTTCGATGAGATGGGAGTGAAGTACGGTCCGAGACCTATACCGGCATCTGTTGTCTCTAGAATGAAGCCTGCCGGTAATGTCGGATCTGAAATAGCTGGCGGCAGAGGCAAGGGCAAGGGTGGTAAGGGAAAAGCATCCTTGAAACAATCGTCTGATGCGATCGGTACAAGCGCGCTCGTTGCCAAGAAGGGCAGGCTGTCATCGAAGAGCACGCTGCAGGGTCTTGTTTTTGGGAACCCTGGGAGTGCTGCTGGGAACAAGGCGAGTGATGCGGCTGGTGCCGGGGACTCTTCTGCTGGCCGTCGGCTTAGCGAAGTGGACCTGCTCAACTTGGCTGCGGCGTCAAATATTCTACTTGGCGACTCTGAAGACGGGGCGGCTGGTCAGGGTGTGGGGACGACGGCGGCACTAAATTTTGATGGTGGGGCTCCTCCGGCTGTTGGGATGGCTCCCGCATTCGATTTTGATGATGGGAAGGAGCTGACTTTTCTCTCTGAGGGGAGCTACTGCCACTCTCCGGCTAAGGATCTTGAGTTGGTTTCGGTTGCGCCCGGGCCGCAAGCGGGGTCCGGCGCCATTGGTGGTGGCAGCGGGTTGTCCGTCTTTGCTAAGGCGAAGGATGTGGCCGCCAAATCTGATGCGGCTAAGGAGAAAGAAGATAGGCTGACCGTGTCGATGCACGACATCGACGACAAGTCATTGAGCGGTAAGTTGTTGATGCTTGCCATTGGTTTCTGGGTTGTTATTTGTGTCCTTATGTGCTGTGTTGGTTTGGCTTATGAGCAGGTGGTAACTCCTCATATGGTCACGATCATCCTGACAAGTTTATCTTCGATCCTGAAGGTTAGTTTTGCTTCCCATGGGTGCTACCTTTTGTTTTACTTGTTGCGTGGTTGGGGTTGATTCGAAGTGTTTGTTGCGTCATAACTAATATTGTGATTAGTCTATGCAGCTTTCATGCGTGACTGTGATGAGAACGGTCCAGTTGATCTTGCGAAGATTGTCGGTGGGGTTGTTGTAAAGCTTGTTATGGGCATGAAGGTCTTACATAAGAAGTTGGTTGATAGGGAAGATCGTGAGGAGCTTGAGTATTTGCGAAAGCAATGCTCAAAGCTTAGAAAAAAAGTCTGGGCTGGAAAAATGCAATGAGGAATTGAGCTTGTCAGTGAAGAATCTGCAGGCTACTGTGGATCAGCAGGAGACCGCTCTGAATGGGCTTCGAGAGCAAGTTGCATCTGATTCGGAAGTTGTGATGGATTTGCGCAACAGGCTTAAGAGCTCAGATTTGGTACTAAAATCCAAGGAGAAGGAGGTTGGAGAGCGGGATGCAACTATCGCTGAGCTGAGGAGGCGCCTGGCTATCAGGGATAAGCAGGTTGAAGAGCATGAAAGTCAGGTCTGTCAGGATGGGCTTCATGCATATAACAGTTGTCGCGCGGCCCTTCAGCGTTTCGGAGCCGAGCCTCAATAAATGCCTCGCGAGATGACCAGGGAGGGGTTTTTTCATTGGTTAGACACGGAGTTTAAAATGCTCCCTGGCATCATGGACCGGGTTGGGGACTATGCTGCTTCGGTTAGCACAGATGCCATGCTAAGGCTGCTATCGAATGAGAGCTGTGATCATCTGAAGAGACTGGGGTCCAGGGGCTTCGTTTATCCTAGTGCTGAGGGGCTTCCTGCTGCGATGAATGTCTATGAGGCTGTGAAGAAAATATTCCTTAGCCGGTTTTGGGTTGCGCATGGTAGGGAAGCTGCTCGGAAGACCGCTCACGATCGATTAACTCGGGTCCGAATCGAATCTTATGGCGCTTTAGTTATGCTTACTTTTTTTGCATTTTTGTGACTCGGTACTCTTGATCTTACAGTTCTACCTATCGCAGAGTAAGCAGTCCTTAGGGGGCGGAGCTGGAGTTGCAGCCGAAAAAGAAACTCAGGCCATGTTGCCTCCTCGGCCTGATTCGGTCAAGCTTTCTTGACCTGGCGCTCCAACACGCACTGCGTTCTCGCCCCCTAAAACCACCGACAAGGTACTTCTTTTTTTCGGTCGGTTTTTCTGTCTTGGTTCTCTTCGTCTCTTTTGGCTTATGTGATTCGTTCTCCGATTGATGCAGGATGATCATGATGGGGGTCGCGGTGGCGCTGAGAAGGATGCAGCAACTAGTGGTTCAGACGCTGGGGCGCGCCAGCGTGAGGAGTTGAAAGCTGCGTCCACGGAAGCCGCGCGGGACTCTCCGATCGGCGGTCAGAAGGACCATGCTAAGGTGTAGGCATTAGGTTACTTTGTGCCGGAGGGGCCAATGAAGATGGATATATTTTGTGTGCTGAAAACTTTGTTGTACTTTCCCTGCGTAGGCTTCCGGTGATGGGGCTGCGCAGGGTATGACCCCAAGAGTTCTGTACCGTGACGGCTTGTATGTAACTGGTTTTGCTTGGGACAAGTTTCGGGCTATGCACCCCGACCAGAGCTTCGACGACTTCTGGTGCTACTGTAGTCGGTTATTTTCTCGTCGTGGTTATTTGCTTCGTTTAACGCTTGACCGCTCCAGGGGAATAGGGTGAGTCGATCTCGGCAGCGGGATTTGGAAACTGTGTTGCCTGGGGTTAAGCAGGAGGGTTCTCGTGATGAAGTTTTGGACGACGAGATGTGTTTTGTGTATGATTCACCCAAGGCTGGAAAGCCTAGGCTTGTAATAGAACTATTTGAATGACTTCAGTCTGGCAGTCTGAATTCACATGTGTCACTTGATTCTTTTGGTTCGTGTGACTCGGTCTAGCGCACTTGTAGAGTATTCGAAAGAAAACGACACCCTTCCCCCCTAGCGCGCGACCGAGTCCGGTTTTGCGCTTTTTTGGGTTTGTGACTCGGCGATCTCGCGGTATGGGGTGCCTGTCAAAAACGACACCCTTCCTCCCTAGCGCGAGAGTCATTCGAATCACAAATGACTTGTTTCGAATTCGATGATTACTCTTTGGCTGGTTGCGCTGCGGAGGTTTTGTTTTGTAGTGTCACGAGCGGTTTGTTATTTTGCGTCACGGGAGTTTATTACTTTGTATCACAGGTGTTTGTTGGGTAGCCGTCGGGTGGGCTATATAAAGGTTTGCTGCTCTGAGGGTGTTGCATCAGCCTTCTTCCTTTGCCCAGCTGGCTTTAGACATGCTTATTCTTGTGCTGCATTGCCGTGGTGGTCGGCCTCCTATTTTGGGTGCGAGACTTTAGCTAGTGTTGGTGCTAGAAGAATGCTTGCGAGGAATGGCGGAGGAGTCAAACGCGGGGGCGTGGTTACGCGTGGCTTGCTTGCTGATGCCATGAATGAGGACGTTCGCGCTCATTGGGCTAATGGTGGGTTGCCCCACCCTTGACTCGCCGTGTTCCGGCACTTCTTCGTGTTGACGGCTGCCCTCCGTGTGGTGCTACGAGAATGCTTGCGATGCGCTTAGCTTGTTTGATTCTTGGAGCTCACCACTCTGGGGTTAGTTTGCGTCTCTGGGTGCTAATGTTCTTAGCCCCAGTTGTGTTTGTAGTCTTTTACGGTCGGGTTACGCAGCATGCAGCTGCTTTTTGTACCGAGTTTGACATATTGTACCTATTCTTTTTGAATCAATAAAGATGTGCCAAGTTTAACCTCAAAGCCGTTCGTGGCTAATACGAATCGCAGCCCCTTGCCCTTAGGCTTCGAGGTTTTTGGTTCCTGTGATTCGTAGCTGTTTGTGGCTAATACGAATCGCAGCCCCTTGCCCTTAGGCTTTGAGGTTTTTGGTTCCTGTGATTCGTAGCCGTTCGTGGCTAATATGAATCGCAGCCCCTTGCCCTTAGGCTTTGAAGTTTTTGGTTCCTGTGATTCGTAGCCGTTCGTGGCTAATACGAATCGCAACCCCTTGCCCTTAGGCTTTGAGGTTTTTGGTTCCTATGATTCGTAGCTGTTCGTGGCTAATACGAATCGCAGCCCCTTGCCCTTAGGCTTTGAGGTTTTTGGTTCCTGTGATTCGTAGCCGTTCGTGACTAATACGAATCACAGCCCCTTGCCCTTAGGCTTTGAGGTTTTTGGTTCCTGTGGCTCGTACATGACCTAGCAGGATTCGGGTGAAGCCTGTGAATACGTGTTGGGCGTCCCCTTCGTATTCACAGGTCTTCTAAATTTGCCTTGAGGCATGGTCGAATTGAACAGCGGTTATTCGGCTGTTTTTCGACACTTTTGTTGAAGATATAGAGGGGTAAGACCTTTGTTAATGATAATGAAATGTTTACATGTGACACGGTCTCGTTAAAAACCTCATCTCCGCTAGGAGCCCCCTTTTGTGAGGAAAAGAGTACCGTTCACAGAAAAGGTGGGAAAAAGGAGCGAATGAAAATTACAAAACTGGTAGAAAATATACTGAGACTACGCTAAGCTGATATGATGCGACGATGCTTGTCATGGATAGTATTTTTTCAGGTTGTCTATGTTCCATTGATGTGGTAACTCGAACCCCTCTTGATCCATCAGGCAGAATGATCTGGGCTTGTTGCTTTTGAAGGCTATGAATGGGCCTTCCCATGGGAATTGCAACTTCCCGACCGAGTCTGCATTTTTCTTTCTCTTTAGGACTAGGTCCCCTAGTTGGATGTCCTTCCGGAGAACTTTCTTGTTTCTCCATTTTCTTGTTTCATTCTGATAGCTTAAGATGTTTTGGATGGCTTCAAGCCTGTCGATCTCGACGATGTCCTTGTCGGCCGCTTCTGATTCGTTGCTTGAGTTGGATGCAATGACTCTTAGGCTTTTGTGCTTGACCTCTTCTGGTAACATTGCCTCTGCCCCGTATAGCAGTTTGAATGGTGTATAGCCTGTCGTCCTGCTCACTGCTGTGTTGTGGGACCATACAACTCTCATTAGCTCTTCTGCCCATTTGCCTTTGCTTTCTTCGAATAAGCACTTTTTCACCCCTGCTAGTATTTCTCTGTTTGCGCGCTCGACTGCTCCATTTGATTCTGGGTGGTAGACTGACGAGAATATTGGGTTTGTTCCTATTGTGCGGCAGAATTCTTTGAACTTGTAACAATCGAATTGCCTCCCGTTGTCAACTGTGAGCTCTTTCGGTACCCCGAATATGCAAACAATTTGTTGCCGGAAGAATTTTTGAATTGTAGCTGAGGTTATGTTTGTCAATGCTCTTGCCTCCATCCATTTGGAGAAGTACTCGATTGCCACGACTGCGTAAGTTAGGTTCCCTTTTGCTGTTAGTAGTGGTCCCACTATGTCCATGCCCCTTCTCTGGAAGGGCCATGTTGGCGGGATTAGCTGAGTTTCCCCGCCTGGGCGCCTTTGATGCGGTGCTGACATTTGACATGCTGGACATGCTCTTACGACTTGATCCGCATCTCTTAGGGCGGTTGGCCAATAGAAGCCTTGAATGAATGCCTTTCTCGTTAGGGTTCTTGCTGCTAGATGGGATCCGCACATTCCGCTGTGAATTTCTTGAAGTATGGCTTTGCCCTCCTGTTGCGTGATGCATTTCAATAGCGAGGCGCAGACACCCTTCTTGTATAATTGACTGCGTACCCCGTTGCTCTCTGCTTCATGTGTTTGAGGTCGGATTCGTCATTTGGTTCTACGTGGTTTCGCAGATATGCCATGATTGGTGCCCTCCAATCTTCACTGCTGATTGCACTGATTAGGCTCATTGGCTGCAATTCTGGCTTGATGGATGGGTGGTGCAATGTTTCAAAGAATACTTCTGGTGGTAATGGCTCATTATTTGCAGTGGCCTTAGCTAGCTTGTGGGGGATATAGTACCCGGGTACCTCACGAGCAAGCCTGGCAGCCCACCATTAGGGGGCGGCCCGGCCCACCGTTCTGGACCTGATGACGTGCGGGACAAGTCGGCGCATGTAGGAAGGATCTGGAAGGAGAAGTTCTGATTAGAATAGGAGTTATTGTAAAGAAGGAAAGGATCCTTAGAGATAGGATCGGCTACAAACCGACTTGTAACCCTGCCCCCCGATATATAAGGCGGGCAGGGACCCCCTCCAAAACATCGAATCTCATCTCATCATCAACACACAATCCACGCAATACAACACCCCGAAACAGGACGTAGGGTATTACGTCGAGTCGACGGCCCGAACCTGTCTAAACCCTTGTGTCTGTCCAACCTAACCATCTCGCTTCCGATCTTTGCGATCTTCCCTATATACAAATCACTTCCGTGGGCTACCCCGTGGAAGACTGCCGAGATCATATCACCGACAGTGGCACGCCAGGTAGGGGATATCGCCGAGATCAATCTGGTGAGCCTGATGGATCGCGTCAAGATCTTGGACAGCTGCAACCTCCCGGACGTTGACGGATTCAAGATCCAGTTCGGGAACATCACCACCGCCGTCTTGGATACCCAAGCGGCAGGAACTGCAACCGCCACGGAGGTTTCCTCTCTGGCGCCGACTTCGGCCATCACGGCCCAATCCGGTCCGATCGCATCTGATCGCGCCGTTTCTACCCCGCTGAGTCCATCGCAAAACGCGAAGCCTAACCAGTCGGAAGCAGATCAATAACCACTCGGTTCTGATCCGGCTCCTGAGAGTCGCGTCGCCGAGTCATCTCAGAGCGTAAACGCTCAGCCGACGCGCGTCCCGAGCCCTGAGGTCATCACCATCCAGACCCCCGGCTTCCGCGCGCTTACCCAGAAGCAGAAGATGAAGGACATCGTCCAGGCGGATGCTTCCCCCTCTGAGAGTGACTCCTACGAGTCAAACCCACGGGGACCCTCAATCCTGGACGACCTGCAAGAGGGTTACACCGCGTTCGACTCCTCTACGGAGCCAGAACTGCTAGGATCACCCGAAGGATTAACTCCGAGTAGCTTGGAGCGTGACACGCCACAACCGACCTCTCCGAGTCCGAGGAAGATTACCTCGCGCAAGAAGGAGCCGGGTCATACTGCTACATGGTGGCACCAGCGACGCCACCTAACCCTGTGTCGGAGGACGAGATCACCCCGGCCGAAGAGACGACTGAAGCCAGGGATCAGCGTCGAGGACGTAACGCCAATCGGGCGACTCGCAGAGCCGCCCGACCGCACGGGGCCAACGCATCAGGATCTGGCACCACTTAACTTCGAGAACCACCCTTGGAGGATCACCGTCGTCATCGGGATCGACGCGACAGGAGAAGCAGTCGGAACCTGATGCGCGACGGCATGTTCGAGTACAACGGATTCGACGTCTACGAGACGCCGGTCCAGAACCTCGTCACCATCGACGAGGAAATCAGTCGGCTACCACCCAGCACTCCAGGCCTGGAAAAGGTAAGGGCTTTCGTGCAGGCCGCCTCCGTCCAGGTCCACCAGATGCAGAGCAGATCACGTACGGCCGCTCCTGAGCTCGGGCCGTCACGACGCCGGACCAGCAGTGGATCCGACCGTGATGAAGATCTTCGCACCACGATCAACAGAGACCGAGACGCGAGGGACGTCATCCGCAGCAGCACTGAGGAGCGTCACCGCGAAGAAATCCGACGTCGCGAAGAATACGATCGGGACCATGGGAATCCCCGTCGTAACTCCAACAAGAGCGGCTACTCAACGGAGTCAGAGTATACTGACTACTCTGATCCCTCCGGTAGCCCAAGGCGCGGCAACGACGGCGGTCGTACTCCACCTCGACGACCGACTCCGCCGCGAGGACGAGCGGCTCCCCCACGAAGGCGGCCGACCCCGCCAAGGGAGCAAACTCCACCGCGCAGCAGAACCTACCAACGGGACCGAACTCCACCCAGGACTCGGACCTATCGGAGGACCCGTTCCCCACCTAGGGATCGGGATCGCAGGAGGGAGCACACTCCCCCAAGGATGACAGACGGCTCGGATCCGAGTGGTTCCCGCCCCAGAGGTCAGATCGGCGGATTCCAGTCGTTCACCGAGCGCTTGAGGAGAGTAACATGGCCCAGAGGCTTCAAGCTGTCGGACATCGACAAGTACGACGGGAAGTCTGATCTATCCCAATGGCTTCAGATCTACTACACTGCCGTACAAGCGGCTGGTGGCGACGAGGACGTGATGGCGAACTACCTTCCCATCATGCTCACCAAAGACTGCCGCAACTGGCTGGCAGGACTCCCCTAGGACGCCATCGACAACCGGGATCAGCTTACCGTACTCTTCATCGGTAACTATCTCGGAACCTAGGAGAGGCCCGGGAGCAAACGGCTCCTCGGCCAGATACAACAGCGCAAGAACGAGACCCTGCATGACTTCGTGCGCAGGTTCTCGGAGAAGCGCAACTCCATCACGGACGTGACGGATCAGGAGGTGATGACCGCCTTCCAGAACGGCATCTCCGACGGAAGACTGATCCACAAGTGGACTCGGAAGCCACCCGCGACTGTCAATGACATGTTCCGGGTTGCTAGCACGTGGGCGGACGCGGAGATTGCGAGAAGGAACAACTCAGCGAGATCAAGAATCGCTGGGAGGAGGAGAACAAGACGACCCGCAAGCGCGACCGCCGCGATGACGAAGATCGACACGACGACCATCGTCGCAGCGACAGTCACCCTCGCAAGAAGAAGAGCGAGGGCGATATGGTCGCCACTCTGGACCGGCCCAGAGGCCGGGTAACTCCAGAGGATTTCCAGCACATGCTCGATGAGCAGTGCCCATACCACAAGCACAAGCACTCGGCACGAGAGTGCTACGGGCTGAAGCGAGCCTTCACTGGGGGCAACAGAGGCCCTCCCTACAGAAAGAGGAACGATGGTTCCCCAAGAGAGGACAGGCGGACCGACGAGTCCGGCAACGAGTTTCAGGAGGCCGACCGAGTGGTCCGCATGATCTACGGCGGGCCGGAAGGATTCGAGACGAAGCGCCAGCAAAAGCTCACCCACCGCCAGGTCATGCACGCAAGGGAGCCATCGGTACCTGAGTACCTCAAGTGGTCGGAAGTTCCGATCACCTTCACCCGGGAAGATCACCGGAGCTTCATACCGAAGCTCGGATCCCACGCCTTGGTAGTAGCTCCGACGATCCGCAACGTTCAGCTCACCAAGGTGCTAGTCGACAGTGGCAGTGGCCTGAACATCCTCTTTGCTAACACATTGAAGGAGCTCGGCTTGACCACTCTCGACCTGCGTCCCCCCAATCCTCGTTCTACGGTCTGATACCGGTAGAGGGGGCAGAACCACTCGGGCACATCACATTGCCCGTTACTTTCGAAGACCGGAACAACTACCGGACCGAGCATATGCAATTCACGGTGGCGAACTTTGAGACTGCATATCACGCCATCCTCGGGAGGCCGGTGCTCGCCAAGTTCATGGCGATCCCTCACTACGTCTACTTGCAGGTCAAGATGCCAGGACCCAAGGGCGTAATCACCGTCTTGGGGGACATCCGAGTCGCTTACACATGCGAACAGGAGACCCTCAACGCGGCAGCTGCCCTGGACATGTCGAAGCGCATGACGCAAGTACTGGCCGCATCGCAGGAGGTGGACAAGGACTCTCTGGAGATCCCTGCCAAGAGGCCCGCAAGAGAAGCCATCGTGCCAAGCAAGGAGACGGAGCTGAAGAGGATCTCGCTGGACCTGGACGACCCGAAGAAGACGGCCATCATCGGGGCCGAGCTAGACCCCAAATAGGAAGAAGTGATAGTCAAATTCCTAAGGGAAAACGCCGACATATTCACGTGGAAACCATCTGATATGCCAGGTGTCCCAAGGGAACTTGCCGAGCACTCCTTGAAGGTCAATCCGACTGCCAAACCGATCAAGCAGAGGCTTCGTCGATTCGCGCAGGACCGCAAGGAGGCGATTAGGGTAGAGATTACAAAGCTGTTAGCTGCTGGTTTTATTCAGGAGGTGTTTCACCCCGACTGGTTAGCTAACCCAGTTCTTGTAAGAAGAAAGAATAATAATGATTGGAGAATGTGCGTTGACTACACAGATCTCAACAAAGCTTGCCCTAAAGACCCCTTCATCCCCCCCTCCCCCCGCATCGATCAAGTCGTTGATTCCACGGCAGGCTCCGCCCTGCTCTGTTTTCTCGATTGCTACTCAGGCTATCACCAGATAGGCCTAAAACTGGAAGACCAGATAAAGACCGCGTTCATCACGTCGTTCGACGCCTATTGTTACAATACAATGGCCTTCGGTCTGAAGAACGCAGGCGCAACCTACCAGAGGACCATCCAAGCATGTCTGGATCAATTGATTACAGACATAGTAGAAGCCTACATCGACGACATCGTGGTCAAGATCATGAACCCCGAGGACATGATAGAGAACCTGACAAAGGTCTTCGAACGCCTACGTAAATTCCGGTGGAAGCTCAACCTAGAAAAGTGTGTCTTCGGAGTCCCCTCAGGTAAACTACTCGGCTTCATGGTCAGCAACCGCGACATCGAGGCAAACCGCGAGAAGATCACGGCCATCACCAAGATGCTACCACCAACCTGTCAGAAGGATGTGCAGAAGCTTACTGGATGCATGGCAGCGCTCGGTCGTTTCATATCACGACTCGGCGTCCGCGGATTGCCGTTTTTCAAACTGCTCAAGAAGCAGGACAAGTTCGTGTGGGATGACGAGGCGAAGCAATCTTTCCAGGAACTCAAGGATTACCTGCAGAGGCCGCCCATCCTCGTCCCACCTCAACCAAGGGAACAGCTTTACCTCTACATCTCTGCTACCCCCCGAGTGGTTAGCACGGTACTAGTGGTCGAGCGCCCCGAAGAAGGGCACGCATATGGAGTTCAGCGACCAGTCTACTTCGTCAGCGAGGTCCTGACCGTGTCCAAGGTACGCTATCCCCATGTGCAGAAGTTACTCTACGGAGTTCTCATCTCAGCAAGAAAGCTGAAACATTACTTTGAGGCCCATCCAATCTCGGTCGTGAGCGAAAATCCTTTAGGAGAAATACTCCATAACCGAGACGCCAGCGGCCGAATCGTCAAGTGGTCAATAGAATTGGCCGCTCACCAAATAACCTTTGTTCCTCATAATGCTATCAAGTCTCATGTTTTGGCCGACTTCGTAGCAGACTGGACAGAGAACCAAGCTCTGGCTGACAACGAGATAGTTGAGTACTGGGAGATGTACTTTGATGGCTCCCTCCAGATCAAAGGAGGCGGCGCAGGCGTACTCCTGATCTCCCCAAGTGGACAGGAACTAAAATACGTCCTTCAAATCATGTTCCCAGTATCCAACAATGCAGCCGAGTATGAAGCAGCCTTGCAGGGTCTCCGCATCGCCGTATCTTTGACCTTCAAGGAGTGCTCGGCAAGTTCCCTTGGGACACCTGGCATATCGGATGGTTTCCACGCGAATATGTCGGCGTTTTCCCTTAGGAATTTGACGAGCACTTCTTCCTATTTGGGGTCCAACTCTGCCCCGATGATGGCCGTCTTCTTTGGGTCGTCCAAGTCCAGAGAGATCCTCTTCAGCTCCGTCTCCTTGCCTGGCGCAATGGCTTCTCTTGCTGGCTTCTTGGTGGGGATCTCTAGAGCGTCCTTGTCCACCTCCTGTGATGCAGCCAGTACTTGTTCCATGCGCTTGGACATGTCCAGGGCGGCTGCCGCGTTGAGAGTTTCCTGCTCACACGTGTATGCGACCCGGACGTCTCCCAAGACGGTGATTACGCCTTTCGGTCCTGGCATCTTGACCTGCAAGTAGACGTAGTGAGGAATCGCCATGAACTTGGCGAGTGCCGGCCTCCCAAGGATGGCGTGGTATGCAGTTTCAAAGTTCGCCACCGTGAACTGCATGTGCTCGGTCCGGTCATTGTTGCCGCGCCTTGGGCTACCGGAGAGGTCAGAGTAGTCTGACTCCGTCGAGTAGCCGCTCCTGTTGGGGTTACGACGGGGATTTCCATGATCCCGATCGTACTCTTCGCGCCGTCGGATTTCCTCACTGTGGCGCTCTTCGGTGCTGTTGGTGATGATGTCCCTCGCATCTCGATCTCTGTTGATCGTGGTGTGGAGGTCTCCATCACGACCCGATCCGCCGCCGGCCCGGTGTCGAGATGGACCGGGTTCAGGAGCGTCCGTGGTCGTTCTGCCTTGCATCTGGTGAACCTGGACGGAGGCGGCCTGCACGAGAGCCCTTACCTTTTCCAGGCCCGGAGTGTTAGGTGGCAGCCGATTGATTTCCTCGTTGATAGTAACGAGGTTCTGGACCGGTGTCTCGTAGACGTCGTGATAGAGCTAGAGTGCCCGATCTTTCGGTGAGTGGAGGATAATTTTGATTTGGTGGAAGTCGACCCTCACGATCCGACTACGACGAGCGAACCCGAAGCGCCAATGCAATCGCTGAACCAACTCCCTGTGGTTACCAACCCTGTTGCAATCAAGATCAGAACTTCCTGTACGCAATCAAAGAACGAACAAGAAAAAAAAGGCGAGCAATCTTAATATCACTCGAAGGTGGGGTTCTGAATCACACGAGGACAGCACGTGTTTGTGCGTGTTCGGTGTAGCTAAAGCTAGATGTAAAACAAAACCCAAGTGTTTTTGGCGGCAGCTAGGGGGTATATGATAGGGGGAGGACGTCCACAGGGGTGCTGGGGTCGTGCTCCAACCCTAGGACGCGTCCCTAATGGACCCAACTTGATACACGGCCCGTGGGCCAAAATAAGGTGTCGCAGCACCTGGACAGAAAAACCTTCGGTCAATGATTTGACGATTGCGGCCGCCTCGGGACAGATATGGACATGAGTCCAGGTCCATATGAAAGTAGACTTCATAAGCTTTCCATCAAGTACTTGAACTCCACAAACGGAGTCCGGATGAAATCGTGGCGGCCGTTGAAAGTCAGGACTTTCCTGCAGTCCGAATCCAGCGTTTCCAAAACGTGTTGGATTCAATCTCTTTATTTCCTTAGACCAAAAGCGACGTGATAGCCTGGTGTAAAACGTGGGAATACTTTGACTTGGTCCCCAATCGACCTCTTTGGTCCTCCATGCCTTCCATGTGTGCTTAACACTCTTCATGTATTTCATGTCCTCATCATCCTCCCCTTCTTGACGAAAAGCCGTCCTCGGCGTCAATTGTACTTGAAACCGATCCTGCACAACGCAAAGGAGAACGGGGTTGCGAAAACAAAAGAAACCAAATGTATTGGGAGGAGGAGGGTCACCATGCTTCGAATTGTTAAATGTGTCATCTCGCATAGACATTTCAGCAGGAATGTAGACTTTTGGATCGGACGACACAATATGGTTGTCAACATGATCCTGCACAAGATTAGTACCAACAAAAGACAAAGCAGGCATAGGTAGCAACCAGCAAAACTCCCCTTCTTTGGATTGAACATGTTTCTTTAAAACAAAGCTAGAGAAATTGGATGTGACATGATTATTCTTAGTGCAGCTCTCTAACTTATCACATTGTTGTCCAACCAGATTTGAACAAATATAAACTCGATGCACCATATATTCTCCATTGTCATTATATTTGCCAATGAAGTGATATGTATTGCTAGATAAGGATGGCAATTCGGGATATGCAAGAAATCTCTCCAAACAATTTAGATTACATAGAACATCAAATTCAATATAACCTAAAGTATTTAAAGAAGATAGCAATTTTTGTTCATCATTTGCACAAGTAATTGGAACAAACATTTTATTTTCAGCAGAATTATATGGCTCCAAAGCATGTGTATCATCATTATGAAGTAATTGTGGCAGAGGAATAGAAGAATCACTATCACACAACTCTTCTCTATCACAAGGAACATCAAGCAAATGATCTTTTGACAAAGGCAAAATTAGTAAGGGTTCTACCGATAGTTGCTCTATGTTATCATGTTTAATTTCAGCACAAAGGTGTGATTTTAAAACATGTACAACAGAAGCATTGTCACACAAATCATCTTTATCACAAGGAATAATAAGCACATCATCATGTGATAAAGGTTCATCAAGAGATGGTTCCACTAATAATTGCTCTATGATAGCATGAGGTGTGGAAAAATTCAGCACAGTAGAAGTGGTCTCACCTTCCGTGAGTGGAGCAACTGTCGTCGACGGCGCTGTTGTGGCCGTCCTCTCGCGTGGTGTAGTGCTAGACGTGGATGGCGTAGGGAGAGCAGGATCTGCGCTGGATGCCGGGCTTCGTCCTGCAAAAGAGTTAGTATATGTCGTCGAGCGGCGTCCCTGCACTTCACGTTCAGCTTTGCAAGCATATTCAAACAATGTGGTCATATCAGCATAAGCATTAGAATCAAGTATGTCCTGAATGTCGCGGTTCAAACCACTGCGAAAACGTGCCATAGCAGCGACATCTGTCTCAAATAAACCACAACGGATCATACCCTTTTGTAATTCCTGGTAATATTCCTCAACAGATTGTTGGCCTTGCTGAAATCGCTGCATTTGTTTAAGCAAATCTCGGGCATAATATGAAGGTACAAATCGATGTCGCATAGCAGCTTTTAATTGAGACCAAGTGGTTGGAATAGATGTGGGATGTTTTAGCTTATAATCACGCCACCACATTAAAGCAAAAAGAGTAAATTCACTAATAGCAGCATTAACTTGTGCACTAGCAGGAATATCATGGCATGAAAATTTTTGTTCTACCTCTAACTCCCAATCAAGATATGCAAAAGGATCATATTTGCCATTATAAGATGGAATTTGAAATTTAACCGTAGAAAATGAGTCAATGTGTGGAGGACATACCACACGGCAGGCACAACCGTGGCGATCTCCATCGACTAGCTCCATGTCACTGTCATAGTCCTTGTGCAACGCCGTGACCGACGTGGACCACGCATCGAATCGTGCCACGATGCCGTTGACGTCTCCTGACATGATTAGCGCAAACACAAAAACAAATCCTAGGACAGCAAAGGTGTGTATGTGTGTGTATGAGATGCTCACAAAGATGCTGCAATCAAATTCTTATCCGTTCTTACCAAGCAACAGGGGCGAATTGCAAGCAACAAGTAGCACCTGTGAAAGATTGGAGCAGCGATTGCCTGGAGAAACAAAGTCGGATCGTCGTAGGAATATGTGTAGTTCTGGGTAGGCTGCACTCAAGTCAAGGATTAGCACAATCAAACAATAATGCAAAGCTAAATTATAGTGCTAAACACGTAACAAAGCTGCTGGAAACAAGGGCAACGCGCTATGGAGCAAGCAAAGGGAACAAGGAAGTGGGTATGCAGAAACGGAAAATTTTCTGGGCCACGTTACGCTGTCTAAACGGCGTTTTTTGGCCTCAAAACTGACCGCACCCGGCACTGAAATTTCGTAAGGTTTTCAGGAAAAAAAAGAACGCTGAAATCGGAGATCCGAGCGAAAAGTTATGGCCGTTTTCGTGAAGGTGTTCGAAACTGCCAAAAAGAAACTTCCAAACGAAAACCGAACTGCTGATTCCTTTTTTTATTCTTTCCTTTTTCTTTCTTTTCAAAACTTTCTTTTTTTTATTTCCTTTTTTTCTTTCCTGTTTTTTTCTTTCCTTTTTCTTTTCTATCTCTTTCCAAACTGCGAACATGCGGCGGCCGAACCGAGTAGGACTCGGATGAGCGGCGTGGGGTTGTAGGGTTTGTGGTGAAGATGTAGAGCGGCGGTGGCGGCGTGTGGTGGTGGCAGCGGCGGCGGGTGGTGGTGGCGGCGGCGGCGGAAACACAAAGTAACCAGCAACAATTGAACGCGAAGCACACAAATTCAACAACGCAAATTATTGAAAGAAAGTGCAAGGCGAAGAATGGTGTTGGGACAATGATCTAACCTGAATTTTTTTTGGTTTTTGTGGACTGTAGGTAATGGAACAACACTCGATAAAACTCACCGATCAACCTGGACTTTTGATACCACTTGATAGAGCTGGAGTGCCCGATCTTTCGGTGAGTGGAGGATAATTTTGATTTGGTGGAAGTCGACCCTCACGATCCGACTACGACGAGCGAACCCGAAGCGCCAATGCAATCGCTGAACCAACTCCCTGTGGTTACCGACCCTGTTGCAATCAAGATCAGAACTTCCTGTACGCAATCAAAGAACGAATAAGAAAAAAAGACGAGCAATCTTAATATCACTCGAAGGTGGGGTTCTGAATCACACGAGGACAGCACGTGTTTGTGCGTGTTCGGTGTAGCTAAAGCTAGATGTAAAACAAAACCCAAGTGTTTTTGGCAGCGGCTAGGGGGTATATGATAGGGGGAGGACGTTCACAGGGGTGCTGGGGTCGTGCCCCAACCCTAGGATGCGTCCCTAATGGACCCAACTTGATACACGGCCCGTGGGCCAAAATAAGGTGTCGCAGCACCTGGACAGAAAAACCTTCGGTCAATGATTTGACTATTGCGGCCGCCTCGGGACAGATATGGACATGAGTCCGGGTCCATATGAAAGTAGACTTCATAAGCTTTCCATCAAGTACTTGAACTCCACAAACGGAGTCCGGATGAAGTCGTGGCGGCCGTTGAAAGTCAGGACTTTCCTGCAGTCCGAATCCAGCGTTTCCAAAACGTGTTGGATTCAATCTCTTTATTTCCTTAGACCAAAAGCGACGTGATAGCCTGGTGTAAAACGTGGGAATACTTTGACTTGGTCCCCAATCGACCTCTTTGGTCCTCCATGCCTTCCATGTGTGCTTAACACTCTTCATGTATTTCATGTCCTCATCACGTCGTATCCATTGAACTGAAACATGCCGTCGCGCATCAAGTTCCGGGTGCTCCTCCGTTCGTGTTGATCCCGTTGGCGACGATGATCTTCAGAGTGAGGCTCTTGGAGTCGAGCAGTGCCAGATCCTGACGCGGTGGCTCCGTGCGGTCGTGCGGCTCTGCGAGTCGCCCGACTGGCATTGCGTCCTCGACGCTGGTTCCTGGCTTCAGTCGTCTCCTCAGCAGGAGTGACCTCATCTTCTGAGACAGGATTGGTCGGCGTTGCTGGCGCCACCATGTAGCAATATGATCCGACTCCCTCTTGCGCGAGGTAGTCTTCCTCGGACTCGGAGAAGTCGGATGTGGGCGTATAACGCTCCAAACTACTCGGAGTCAATTCTCCGAGTGATCCTAGTAGTTCCGGCTCTGTAGAGGCATCGGACACTGTGTATCCTTCCGGCAGATCGTCCAGGATTGAGGGTCCCAGTAGATCTAACCCGTAGGAGTCGCTCCCAGAGAAGTAATCATCCGACTGGACGATGTCCTTCTTCTTCTGCTTCCGAGCAAGCGCGCAAAAGCCAGGGGTCTGAACAGTAATGACCTCAGGGCTCTGGACGCGTGTTGGTTGAGCGTTTACGCTCTGCGATGATTCGGCGACGCGACTCTCAGGAGTCGGATCGGAACCGAGTGATTGTAGATCTGTTCCCGACTGGTCTGGCCTCGCGTTCTGCGATGGACTCAGCGGGGTAGATCCGGCACGATCAGATGCGATCGGACCGGATTGGGCCGTGATGGCCGAAGTCGGCGCCAGAGAGGAGACCTCCGTGGCGACCGTAGCTCCTGCCGCTTGGGTATCCAAAGCGGCGGTGATGACGTCCCTGAACTGGATCTCGACTTCGTCGACGTCCGGGAGGTTGCAGCTGTCCAAGATCTTGACGCGATCCATCGAGCTTGCCAGATTGATCTCGGCGATATCCCCTACCTGGCATGCCACTGTCGGTGATATTATCTCCGGCAGTCTTCCACAGGGTAGCCCACGGAAGTGATTTGTAATGCAGGGAAGATCGCAAAGATCGGAAGCAGGATGGTTAGGATGGACAGACGCAAGGGTTTATACAGGTTCGGGCCGTCGACTCGACGTAATACCCTACGTCCTGTTTTGGGGTGTTGTATTGCGTAGATTGTGAGTTGTTGTCTTGAGACTTCATGTTTTGGAGGGGGTCCCTGCCCGCCTTATATATCGGGGGGCAGGGTTACAAGTCGATTTGTATCCGATCCTATCTCTAAGAATCCTTTCCTTCTTTACAATAATTCCTATTCCAACTAGGACTTCTCTTTCCAGATCCTTCCTCCGTGCGCTGACTTGTCCTGCACGTCTTCAGGTCCAGAACGGTGGGCTGGGCCGCCCCCTTTTGGTGGGCTGCCAGGCTTGCTCGTGAGGCACCCGGGTACTATATCCCCCACAGGTCATAAACTAGGTAAACAAGGATTGGTCCAGGTCCAATGAGAAGATGGATGCTTACTGCGAGGAAATACGAAAATTGGAAGGGAAATTCTATGGCTTAGAGTTCCATCATGTGGTGCGCGACTATAACAAGGCAGCTGATGAGCTTGCCAAGATGGGGTCCACCCGTGAAGGCGTCCCACCCGGAGTTTTCATCCAAGATCTCATTAAACCATCTATCAAGATAAACCCGGATGGTACTGTCGCGGAGCAACAAGTCGGAGAATCCCTAGAGTCAGCCACATTAGTGGTAAACGAAGCATTGGACTGGAGGACCCAAATCATCGACTATCTTGACAGCGGCATATTGCCCATAGAGGTCGCAGAAGATAAGGATCTGAAGTCGCTCCATGAACAAATCGTGCGGCGCAGTAAAAGCTACGTCATCATCGGAGAAAAGCTGTATCGTCGATCCGGAGCCTCTCAAATCCTCCAGAAGTGCGTGAGTCGCGCAGAAGGTATTGAGCTCTTGACATACATACACAAAGGAATCTGTGGTAATCACGCCGGGGCTAGAGCCATTGTGGGTAAAGCCTTCCAGTCTGGTTTCTACTGGCCGACTGCCGTAGCAGACGCAGAAAATATTGTGCGGCATTGCCAAGGGTATCAGTATTTTGCAAGGCAAATACACGCACCAGCACAACAGCTGCAGACTATACCAATGTCCTGGCCCTTCGCTTGTTGGTGCTTGGACATGATTGGTTCATTCAAGAAGGCGACGGGTGGTTTTGACCATGTCTTAGTGGCTATTGACAAGTTCACCAAGTGGATCGAGGTGAAACCAGTCAACAAGCACACGGCAGCCAAGACCATCGAGTTCTTCACCGACATCACTCATCGCTTCGGAGTCCCAAATCGTATCATTACAGATAATGGTACGAACTTCGTGGCACAGGAGTTTAAAGATTGGTGCAGCGAGAGGAACATCAAGCTATGCCCCGTATCCGTGGCGCACCCAAGGGCCAATGGCCAGGTTGAAAGAGCCAATGGTGAAATAATCAAAGCACTCAGGGCCCGTATATTGAAGAAGCTGAAGCAGTACGATGGACGATGGATCAAGGAGTTACCAGCTGTAGTCTGGGGGTTGCGGACCCAGCCGAGTCGTGCCACGAAGCAAACCCCGTTCTTTCTGGTTTACGGCTCGGAGGCTATCCTCCCAACGGACATCTCATACGGTTCCCCCCGAGTGGAATTCTATGATGATTACGACGCGCAAGTGGCGCGCATTGAAGACCTCGATAGCATCGAGGAGAAGAGATTGGCTGCCCAGGTCCAAGCCGCGCGTTACGCTCAGGTCCTTCGACGGTATCATGATCGAACCGTCAAGCAGAGGTCTTTTGAAGCAGGCGACTTGGTTCTGAGGAGGAAGCAAGGCACCAAGGGCGCACACAAGCTTGCGTCCCCCTGGGAGGGACCATACATCGTCAAGTCAGTAAGTCGCCCAGGCTCATATCGCCTCATGACGGAAGACGGCGTAGACATTCCAAATCCATGGAACATCGAGCGCCTAAAGCGTTTCTACGCCTGATTCAGTTATGTATTCATCTTTTTTTCATTAAGATATGTTTTCTCGAGTGATTTTTTTGTGGATAATCATCCCCAGTCTCGACTCGGCAGAATTATAAATGTCATATGAGTTATCAATAAAGTTGATTTCATCTCCCATCTGCATCATATCTACTACTCGAATTTCCTCTTTCGCGTCACGCACATAAAGTATGAGTGGAACAAACTTTAAATCGTGGGGGAAAGTACTCACGAAGTCAAAGCTCTACACGCACGACAAAGCTCGGCGGCATGAGACTAAGACCAACGAGGCTAATCTACTCCGTAACAGGTAAACCACTCAGAAATTAAGGCCAGCGCAGAAAGAAAGGGAGTAGTAGTTCCATAAAAACTTATATACAATAACAAAGGCTTAAACATTGTTCAAAAGTATTACTTCTGTCACATACTACAGAGATTCTATCAAATTTAAATTGCGGGGTCACCACCACCAGAAGCGCCTGCATCATCAGATTCATCGACAACGTCCTTAGACAGAACATTGGCGATCGGCTCCACTTCAAGCAGCAGCCTGCTCACATCATCTTCAGAGGTGCCAGCAGCATACCCGCTGCCGAGTGGTTCCAGATCTGATGATGGGAACAGAGACTTCAGGACGGCCAAGACATGTCCGCAACTGGCCTGGCTGATGGAGCAAAGCTGGCGCCGAAAGAAGCGTGGAAGCGCCCGAGTGCGGTCGAGGATAGAAGCTGAAGACGACGCTGCCTCCGGCTCGATCTCCTCCGCCACCACTCTAACAGCATCTTCCAGCACGCACTTCTCGGTGCGCAGCGCCTCCGCCTCGCCTTCCAGACGAGTCACCTTGGCAGTGAGCTCTGCAAATTGGGCCATAATCCGGACCCGATAATCTACAGAAAGTCAGATCTGGACAGTATGTTCACGTCTGACATAAAAAAGAATAGCATACCTCTAAGCTCCTGTGCGGCCTGGGCTTCGTTGAGCTTAGCCTGATCCACCTCTCCGCGATGATCGCGGTTGGTGCGCCGGGCTTCCTCCAACTCGGCCTGGCGTTGGGACACAGCGGCTTCAAGCTCAGCCACTCGGGTCACCAGGGAGTCGGCCTTAGCGGCTGCAGGAGCAAGCCTTTGAATCTCTGAGGTTTTGGCCTCGGCATCAGCAGCTATTTCCTGCAAAAGACAATCAGATGACACAACAAACAAGTGTACCACTCGGTACTCTACCTAAACAAGAAAGGTGGCTCAGGAATACCTCGGCTATCAGTCCCATACGACGATGGACCTGAACTCCGCCAGAGGAGTCATAGCGGCACCACCACCCGGAGTCATGACCGCTGCAGGAGCGACTCCGACCTCTGCAATCTGGGGCCCCTCCATCATCGCAGTCTGCTCAATCACAGAAGCAGGCTGGGGGGTGCCCAGGGGAAGAGTTGGCAGTACGGTCGGCGATGCTGGAGCAGGACTCGGCGGAGCTGGGGTTGGTGCTCGCGGTGATTCCGGTGGCGGCTCCACAGGCTGATCGCTAGGAGGATCAGCCGAGTGGGAAGATACTTCTGGCACTTGGATTGCTGGGATCTCTGTCTCGCCGACTGGCTGCGGCACAGAACCCGCAAAGGGGATCTCAGACGGCGTGCTGCAGGACAAAGCAAATAAGGAGCAATCACAGGAAAACATAAAAGTCAATCAAAGGTTGACAATATCTCTTACCGAGTAGATACGCGCACTCTCGGGCGCTTTCCTCTCCGAGTGGGGGAAGGAAGGTCCCTTGGACTTGCAGTACGCAAAGGTACTATGGCAAGGGGCGAATGCTCTGAGCTAATAATTGAGGGCGGGATTGATGACCCGGCATCACCATCTTCGTCATCATCCGAGTCAGATGACTCGGTGAGGATGAGTTGGCGACGGCTCGGCGCATCCCCAATCACGACCCCCGTTGAAACAGAAATCTTCCGCTTCCTCGGGACGACGGCAGCCTTGCCACCACTCGGCGGCAACACATCCGGAGAAGGTGAGGATGACAGACTGATATCCGAGTCATTCAAGTCATCCTCGACCCCTCCGAGTGCTTCTTCAGCAATACCGGCCCTGCGTGACGCCGGCTGGTCCACTCCCTTCGGCATCTCAGGCAGAGGGGGGATGGAAACAAAAGCAGCTCGACCCTGCAAAAGTTGGGTTCAGTTCTTCACCGAGATTACACCCAATGGGTGGAATTGAAAACATAAAACAACAACAAATGGATTCATTACCTCAGGGCGAGGATTGGACAAGTTGTAGGCCGGAGGGCCATCAGAAGTCTTCAGGGAAGTCCCTGTCGCAAAAAATTTGGCAAGCCGAGCCGCAGCTTGGCCTTTATCAACACGCTCGGGGGCTTCACGCGTGTTGTCCCCCTCGGCGTAGTACTCATAAGCCGGATGAGCCCGCTACTTGAGGGGCTGGATCCGGCGCAGCACGAAGTTGGCTGCCACTCCTACGGCAGTCAACCCTCTATCCTTCAGCTCGGCTATGAGGCTCAGCAACTCCCGAACCTCGTCCATATCGCTGTCCTTGGGGAGAGAGCTCCAGGACTTGGAGGGGACAGGACGGGTATCAATTTCAGGAGAGATGGCAGGCGAGTGGTTTCCTATGTAAAACCACTCGGACTGCCACCCTTTGTTGGAAGTAGGAAAAGGAATTTCGAAATATTCCTGGGTTCGACCCTCACGGAGCTGGAACCCGGCGCCTCCGACTACACGCGGGCGCTCGGTGCCAGGAAAAGGCTTCAGCAAGAAAAGATGAAGAAAGAGATTGAAGTGAGGCTCTATCCCAAGATAGGCCTCACAGAGATTGATGAAGATAGCAATGTGAAGAATCGAATTTGGGTTCAGTGCGCAGAGACTGATCCCATAGAAATGGAGCAGGCCGCGGAGAAAGGGGTGTGCAGGAACACCAAATCCGCGCAGAAGAAAGGACTCAAACACCACCAAATCAGAGGAATTTGGGGTGGGGAAAGACTCACCGGAGGTTGCACGCCACTCGGCGGTTTGCTGATCCGGGAGAATGCCGTCGATGACGTGTTGCTCGAGGCGCTTGGTGGTGGTAGTGGAATCCCTCACTCGGCGGCGCGATCCACGGTGACATCGACGGCGGTCTTGGCCTTGACCAACCGAACCTTCCCTGGTGACTTCTCCTTCCACTTCAGTGCTTTCTTCTGCTTCGGCGCCATGGCTGCAGCAAGCAGGGGCTGAGGATTGAAGATTTGAGGTTATGAAAGTGGATCTAGGGTTTGCACTCGAGCGAGGAGGAGAACTTGGATGCTGTGAAGGCAAATGGCGAGGAAAGGAAGAAGATTGCGGCGGGGATGGCTTATAATGGAATGAACCGTTCCTCCCGCGTGCGGCACGATGTTTGTCTCGGGAACTCAACCGACGCTAGCACGTCCCGTCGCTTTAAATTCAAAGATGCGGTATGGAGTCGCGATATCTCGCGATATTCTGGCTTCATGAGGCAACCGTTATTTTCCCTAGGAAACAATGGGCTTAACAGGATTAATGGGCCTAAATGGGCTGAAGTATGGCACGACCTTTCGGTTCTGTTAATTAACAAATATGTGGGTTCCTGAGCTAGTGTTCAGGGGCAGAAACCACTCGGTCGTGAGGCTAAAATTAGTCGACGGCCAGGCTTATTTTTGTAATTAATATTGCAACCTTGCAATTGATTTTTACGTAAGGCATGCGATACTATCGCTAAATTGGCTCGGAAATCTGGGTCAAGTGCTGACAAGTATAAATCTTGTGAGAAGGTGATTTACCATATGGTCAAGCTGGGTCGTGGGACACGATCCGGGAGTCACGCCGAGTTCAAATAACTTGAGAAAAGATTCCTTAAGAAGGGAAATAAAAATGCCCTAAAAGGAGAAAATTATCCAAAATCCATGCCCAGAGGCATGGAGGCTGAAAAATTCAGTCAGGATCCACAGCTTTTAGAGTCTTGACACGATCGTGCCGAGTCGAATCAAGACTCGGGGGCTACACCCAATGGGTGCACCTGGAGGTGCACACCATTGATGGATTAAGTTCAAAAAGAGCTTTACAATATTTATTTTTGACCCTCGACCAGAATATTCTATTCTGCTCAAGGCTCGGGGGCTACACCCAATGGGTGCACCAGGAGGTGAACACCATTGAAGATCAAGATTTCGACGGAGAAAAGTTGAAGACCCTTGGCCAATTTCGTACTAAAATTGCCCAAGGCTCGGGGGCTAAGTGTATACACTTCGCTTTCACGTCGTGAAAAAGAGCACTTCTTCCCCTCACTATGGCTTCAATTGAAGAATTGTTTTCAGGAACGTTTGAGCATGCACTCGGATCTTCCTCGAAACCACTCGGATTTTCTTCGAAACCACTCGGATGAGGTCCTAGACAACTTAGGAGCACTCGGATCATGCAAGAAAAAGACAGATCAATTACAGCCAATGATCGGCCAAGAAGTGCTCGGGGGCTACTGTGGGGGATATAGTACCCGGGTACCTCACGAGCAAGCCTGGCAGCCCACCAATAGGGGGCGGCCCGGCCCACCGTTCTGGACCTGATGACGTGCGGGACAAGTCGGCGCATGTAGGAAGGATCTGGAAGGAGAAGTTCTGATTAGAATAGGAGTTATTGTAAAGAAGGAAAGGATCCTTAGAGATAGGATCAGCTACAAACCGACTTGTAACCCTGCCCCCCGATATATAAGGCGGGCAGGGACCCCCTCCAAAACATCGAATCTCATCTCATCATCAACACACAATCCACGCAATACAACACCCCGAAACAGGACATAGGGTATTACGTCGAGTCGACGGCCCGAACCTGTCTAAACCCTTGCGTCTGTCCAACCTAACCATCTCGCTTCCGATCTTTGCGATCTTCCCTATATACAAATCACTTCCGTGGGCTACCCCGTGGAAGACTGCCGGAGATCATATCACCGACATAGCTTGTCAGCTTCTGAGTTTTCTTTCCTTGGTATGTGCTGGATTGTGAAACCCTTGAAGTTCTTTTCCATTCTTCTGACCTCAGCTAAATATTTTATCAGTTCCGGTTCTCTTGCATTGTATTCCTTTTCGACTTGCCCAGTGATTACTTTTGAATCGGATCGGACTAGGAAGTTTTGGGTGCCCAATGCTTTTACTTTCCATAGCCCCAGCAGTAGTGCCTCATATTCTGCTATGTTATTTGAGCATTTTTCATCATCGCCAAGGAAGTCCAGTCTCGCTGCGTACTTGACTTGCAGGCCTGATGGTGTTGTCACGATGGCTGCAACGCCTGCGCCATTTTTTCCCCAGGCGCCGTCACAACTTATGTTCCATTCTGGGGTGATCTCTTCTTCTATTGCCTCTTGGTTCGGGGTGGTCCAGTCGGTGATGAAATCTGCAAGGACTTGCGACTTGATTGCGCTTCTTTTCTCATAGTCTATCACATGCTCAGACAGCTCTATGGCCCATTTGGCTATACGATTCGATGCTTCTTTGTTTTGAAACAGGTCGTGCAGTGGCTGGTTTGTGACTACAAGGATCTTGTATGTTTCAAAGTAGTGGCGCATCTTTCTTGATGCCATGACCACTGCGTAAGCTATTTTTTCCAGCTCTGAGTAGAAAAGCTTTGATCCTGCGAGGGCTTCTGATATGAAGTAGACTGGTACTTGCTGGGGTTTGTCTTTGATTTGCACTTCTTGGATCAAAGCGGCACTGACTGCTGTTGGCGATGCGGATAGATATAGCATCAGTTGGGATCCTGGTTCAGGTGGGGCTAGCTTCGTCATGTTGACGATGTAGTCCTGAAGTTGGCGAAATGCCTGGCTCTGCTCTGGTCCCCATTGGAATTTATCTGAGCCACGGAGCACCTTGAAGAATGGTAGGTTGCGCTCTGCTGAGCGGGATATGAAGCGGTTGAGCGCTGCGATTCTTCCCGTGAGTTTCTGAACTTCTTTTATTGACCTTGGCTCTTGCATTTCTGCTATTGCTCTTATTTTGTCTGGGTTGGCCTCTATGCCTTTAGTGGAGACTAAGCACCCCAAGATTTTTCCTTTGCGTACCCCGAAAACACATTTTTCTAGGTTTAGCTTGAGCTTTGCGTGTCTTAGCCATGCGAACGTTTCTACGAGATCTGATATGTGATCGGATCTGATCTTGCTTGCCACTATTATGTCATCGACGTATGCAATTAGGTTTCTGTTGAATTGGGGGCCCAGAACCTCTGCTATCATCTTGCAGAATGTCGTGCCTGCGTTTTTTAGCCCTTCTGGCATTCGGACGAAGCAATAGATTCCGAATAGAGTTATGAAACTTGTTTTCTCCTCATCTGAGAGCCGCATCTAGATCTGGTGGTAACCTGAGAACAGATCGAGCAGTGACAACATTTCGCTACTGGCGGCCGTATCCACCACTTTGTCGACTCTTGGCAGGGGGTAATCGCTCTTTGGGCAAGCTTTGTTGAGATCTGTGAAGTCGAGACACATTCTCCATTTGCCATTTTTTTCTTTACCGAAACTATGTTGCACAGCCATTCTGGGTACTCGACCTTTTGTATGACGCCTGCATCTAACAGCCTGTTTACCTCTGCTCTCATTGCTTCCATTCTGTTATCAGACATTTTTCTCAGCTTTTGCTTCTTAGGTTTGGCATCAGGCTTGACTTCGAGTTTGTGTTCTATGATACTTCTGTCGACTCCTGTTAGCTCATCTGCCGTCCGCGCAAAGACATCTTTATTATTTCTCAGGAATGTGATCAAGTTTGTTTCTTCCATGGGTTCAAGATTCGCCCCTACAATCACCGAGCGATCATGGACATTCGGGTCCAGGAGCACTTTCTTGGTGTCCTCGTTGGGACTGGTTTCGTTTTTTTCCTTGTCTCGTTGTTGTTCCTTGAATGGCGGGAGGCTGGGTTCTTCCGGTTGCAGGAGGTGCACATTTCTCTGACCTGGTGTCGATGCCTTTTCGAGGCTCCTGCCGGTCCCCTGGTTCCCATAGACTGTTATGACTCCCTTTTCTGCTGGTATCTTCATGCACAAGTAGAGCTGGTTTATGACTGCCTCGAATTTGTTGATTGTTCCTCTGCCAAAGATTGCCTGGTATGGATACCAGATATCAACTACATCAAACGTGATGTGTTCTGTTCTTGCGTTTGCCATGTTCCCGAACGAGACTGGCAAGGTGATTTTGCCGAGTGCCTTGATGCTTTTGGTTGCTCCGAATCCGTACAGCGGCGTATCAGATGGTTGGAGCATGCTCTTGGCCAGGTTCATTTGCTCGAAAGCGCCCAAGAATAAGATGTCTACTGATGAGCCGGTGTCTACAAGTGTTTTCTCTATGGTCCATCTGGCTATGTTGCCTTCGATAACCATTGGGTCAATGTGTGGATAGTTGTGCAGCCGTATGTCTGCTTCGGTGAACGTGATTGGTACTTGAGACCAATTTGTCCTTGAGACTTTGCTGTCCGTCAGGACCACGTTGATTTCCCTGAAGTAATTTTTGCGCTGCTTTTTGGTTTCGAATTCCAGTGAGGACCCTCCAGTTATGGGTGCTATGATGCCGTAGCTGGGCAATGGGTCTGGACTTGTGCAGTTACTTGGGTTGCCCTCTTGCTTCGGTGGATTGAGCAGTGGCGGTGCGAGTTGCAGTTGTGCTTGGTTTGGCGGTAGCGCTAGAGAAGCGTGATTTGTGGGGGCTCTTTGGGTTGCTAGGGTGTGGTGGGGTTGTGGCTGCCATGCAGGCTGATAGTGGCTGGTGTGGTGGTATGGTGGATCGTGGCTATGGTGGTGGGGCTGCCATTGCTGTTGAGGCTGCCATGGCTGGGATGCTTGCCAATTCGATTGTGGGTGCCACTGGTTCGAGGTGTGAGCTATCATTTTTACCTTTCTCTCTTCCTCGGCTAGGTGGTCGGCTCTTAACTTGTATGGGCAGCGTTTAGATCCATGCTCGTCGTTCATGCCGTGCCACATACAGTACCATTGCTTTTTTTTCACTGTCCCCCCTTCCACGGCCTCGTCCCCTGCCGCACCCGCGGTTAGTTCTTCCTCCTCTCTGGGCTGCTTGGCCCCCTGATTGACTCGTTGGGCCGGGTGATTCATTCTCTGGGTGTTGGTCTTGGTGGTCTTGGTTGATGTTGAATAGTGTGCGGGTTGGAGGGGGGCCGCTTGAATACTGGCGGTTTCTTTGGTAGTTGTCTTGCTTGGATTGTTGCCAGTTACCGTCCCTTTGAGCTGCTTGTTTCGCTGCATATTTCTGGGCCTGCTGCTCCTCGTGACCAATTCTGTAATCATTATCCGATCTCGAGTATTTTTTGAGCTCTTCGTAGAGCTTGGCCATTGTTTTGGGGGTCTCTCTGATCAGGTGAGCTCTGCATTGCCCGTATCTGAGGCCCATGATTGCGTAGTTGATGGCTACGGCATCATCTACCGCCGGGGCCCTTGTTCTGAGGTTTAAAATCTCTGAAAGTAGGCTTGCAGCGGTTCTTTCTCTTTTTGCTTGCAGTTTGACAATTCAACCTCTGTTATGGTTGGCCTGTGGAAACCCTGGAAGGTTGCGAGGACTCTTTCCCGCAGCTCGTCCCACGAGTGGATGGAGTTCGGTTTCAGTGTGGTGTACCACTGCAGTGCTGTATCATCCAGAGCGATGATAAATGACTTGGCGAGCACCGTGTCATCTCCTCCGGCTGATTGTATGGCTGCTTCATAACTCATTAAGAATTGCTTGGGGTTAGATTGTTCGTCGAATCTTGGCAGTGTGACTGCTCTGTAATGCAGTGGCCAGGGTGCCACTTGTAACTCTCTTGATAGTGGTGATGCTGGGTCACACGGTCTGGTTGGTACGACTCGTATCCCGTGGTTAAGATTTGCTTGTTCTGTGGCTTGGTGATTCGCAGCTTGATGGTCAGCTTGCGGCAGTCTGCGCTCTCCAAAGCTGAGGTGATGCGCTGAGGGTTGCTGCTGCGGGTGAGCAGGGCTTGGTGTGGGGTTAGCCCCCATGGCTGAAGAGTGAGGCTACGTAGCTTGCAGTTGTACCAGTTCTCTTTGAAGGTTCAGAAGCTCCTGCCGGGCTTGAGCAATCTGTTCCTGTACGCTGCTGCTTGCTTGTTGTGATCTTTGCAGGGCCATGCTGTCTCAGAGCTGTCTTAGGCTTTGTAGCTCCTCTTGTAATCTGGCCAACTCGATCTCCTCCGGGGTTGCCTAAGCTCCTGGCTGAACTGCTGCGTGATTGGACTCGGGTTGGGGGTTGACGGCCTGATGGCTTGAGTTTTGTGCAGGATCATTGGCAGTCTCATTGGTGGCTTGGTTGTTATTTGATGCGGGAGCTGTACGGCCAGAATTTTTGGTGGTTCTTTTTTTTTGGTGGCATCGTGGGCTTTGGTTCGATCCAGACAAACGGTGGGCGCCCGTGTTGGCTCCGGAGCAAGCTCCGTAGCCGAGCACGAAAAGTAACGAATGGGAGCAACTCAAAGGGGGGAAAATGTCTGACGTTGTTAAGGCTTGAACAAAGAATGTAACCCTTACAAAGTAGTGAGGCCTCCCCTTTTATAGGGGGTTGAGAGCCTCTTGCTCAGTCACCCTTCTCTCTTCTACCCCTAACTGCTCCATTTATTCTAGGAATATTCTACTTTACAGGGTACAGATGGAATTTTACATAAGCAGGCAAATTCTGACTTGTGCACGCCATCGCCCGTCTCTGAGCGTCCTCGGAGCCTCGGGCTTGCGTGCGTGGCCTTCCGCCGTTCTCTTCTTGGATCCGTCCTCGAAAAGGATGAGTCCGAAGTGGAGTCGATTGCGTCCTGCAGCAAAACAATCAACCTTTGGTTACGGGCCCCGGACCGAATCATAGGCCGATTCGGTCCAGGTGCCCGGTCAGGTTATGGAGCGAATCTCGAGTTGACTCGTCTGGAGATCAAGTCGAATCACAGGCCGATTCGATCAGCGCAACTTGTTGAGCCGAATCACAGGCTGATCCGGTCGATGCAATCTACCGAGTCGAATCACAGGCTGATTCAGTCGCTGCGATCTATCGGGTCGAATCACAGGCTGATTCGGTCGATGCGATCCATCGAATCGAATCACAGGCTGATTCGGCCGACGCAACTTGTCAAACCGACTCACAGGCTGATTCGGCCGAGACCTCTCGACAACAAGCGAGTGGTGGCGTTTGCATGATGCGCGTCCCAACAACGCTGCTGGAGAAGCTTAAGATGGGCGGTGGCCCCTCTGGCGCCGCCGCTACGGGAGGTGGCGCTGAGCCGAAGCAGCCTGAGGACAAGCCGGCGCCGGCGCAGCCGGTGGACTTCGACGAGATCTTCCGGAAGATGAAGGAGACCAGGCTGATCCCCATCGCCGTGGTGATGCTCGACGGGCTGTGCAAGAACGGGCTGGTGCAGGACGCCATGAAGCTGTTCAGCTTAATGCGGGAGAAGGGCGCCATCTCGGAGGTCGTCATCTACACCGCGGTCGTCGAGGCCTTCTGCAAGGCGGCCAAGCTCGACGACATGGTAAGGATCTTCAGGAAGATGCAGGGGAATGGGGTCATCCCCAATGCGTTCAGCTACTGGCTCCTGATACTGGATCTGTACAAGGGAGGCAGGCTGGATGTTGCGATTGGGTTCTGTGTGGAGATGTTTGAGGCAGGGCTTGCGCCGAATGCTGAGACGTTTGTGGGCTTGGTTAATGTGGTGTGCAAGACCAAGGGGGTGGATGAGGGTGAGAAGCTTGTGCGGAGCTTCCAGGATAGGAACTTTGCTATTGATGAGAAGTCCATCAGGGAGCACCTAGACAGGAAAGGCCCATTCTCACCAGTGGTGTGGGAGGTGATCTTTGGGAAGAAGAAATCCGACCGACCTTTCTAATATCTGCCAGAAAGTAGTATGTGCACATTCTCATCATTATGTTAGCCTCGCAGTGATGTTTTATTAAGAGTTAGCTTGCTTCAGTGGTTGAACAAAATGGCTACTATGCTGTTTTATATGGAATCTATCATTGTGGAGATCTGTATGCTCTTTTGTTACATGCAATTTACTTACATTTGTTCAGCTGCCTCCATAAAGACATACTTACTGCATATGGCCAATTGCTTTATTTTATGTTCTTGTATAATCACAAAGGCGCAACTGTGAAATTATTGCTCTTTAGATGGCAAAAGGAAATAGGTTTGCTTATCTTGCATCTCCTAAAATCATTTTACTCGTCTGTAAGTGCTGCCCATTTGCCTTTCTACGTTTGGTCCATCGATGCCTCACTAATTCCTCCAACCTCCACAAAAGTTTACTTTGATTGTGGCTACTGAAAGACCTCTTTGAAAGGGATAGGCCATCTTTTTTATACAAGGGAAAGAAATTGATCTAACCCCCTCGACTGTTTCTGGCTTTTCTTCTTATTCAGTACTCCCTCCATTCCAAATTGTAAGGGTTTTTTGGCTTTTCTAGATGCATTATATATATGCATCTAGAAAACTCATTGGAATTGAGGAAGTACTGTTTATAATTACATAAAATTGTTGTTGTCACATTGGCTGCTGGGCTACCAAATTTGCCTCGGTGAATGTCTAGTCAGAACACATATCAGAAATAACTAAAAGCCTTGTCTTCTTTCTCTAGTCCCATGCTCTTGCTCATAGCTGCACACAAGCACTCAAGTAGTTTGCTTTTCTTTTTCCTTTTCACTTCATGACTAAGGGTGCTACTGCCAAATGGTGTCAACAGCTGACGTAGCAAAACTGCCATTGAGATGTTGTGTGCACCAACTTTAATAATTGAGGATACCATATAATGGGATTTAGTTAAGGGGTTGAAAATAGATTGCAGCAGCACTAGGTGAACTCAATTTTAATAAGTTTAGTAATATGTAATCTGATATGACTTGTTAAGCATTTTGGACCTTACTATTGAAACTTGGAATCACTGGAAACACTTTCCTGAGAAATATAAACGTTTTTGTGTTGAACTAAAGTGCAGGTAGGCAGTTATTTTATTTTGCCATCTTTGCATAAGAAAACTGTCATGGGAGTCGGCTGGGCCACTTGGGCCTATTGGGCTAGGTCCATTAGAGTTAGGGTTAAGTGTCTTACTTAGAGGTTAAGTAATCCTCTCTATATAATGAGAGGAGATGTATCAAAGGAGGCAAGCATGAGATAAGAAAATCAATCTAGTGCTTCTATCGCCTGCCCTTGTGGTCCGGCCGCCGCCATTAGCGAGGTTGGGCTGCTTGGGTCAGGTTCAACTCCCTTCCAATTCCCTTCCATCTACATCCACCCGTGACAACTTGGTATCTATGATACTCGGATACTCCGCAAAACTCACATACCGGTATCGAATACCGTATCGGATACCGATACTCCGCGTATACCTCCGGATACGTCTCCGACACGTATCAGCAAATTTAGCAATTACAAATAATAAAAATAAGTCAGATACTCCTGAGATACCTGATCGATACTTGTGGGATACTTTCAAACCCTAACACCATTCAATAGCTTTGTATAAAGGCCCTCAATTCAACTATGCCCCCCTCTCGGCCCCATTCACGCAGCCCCAAATACCTCGGACAGTGCCACTCACCGTCGATCGTGGATCCGCGGAGGTGCGGAGCAGTGCTTTACCAAATAGCCCCAAAATGGGTACTAGTTTAACCAGTAGCCAGTTAGCCACCAAACGAAGCAACCATGTTGTGCTATGAAATACTTATGGTCTGTCTTTTTATCTTGGTATCTTTATTATTTTTTTATTTTTTATATATGTCGTATCCCCATATCCGTGTTTTTGGAAAAATGGCGTATCGGAGTATCGCCATATCACGTACCGGTATCACGTATCGGATCGAAACCAAAGCTAACTCCGAAAAAGGTTTGCTTATCTTACATCTCCTAAAATCACTTTACTCCTTGTCTGTAAGTGCTGCCCATTTGCCTTTCAATGTTTGGTCCATTAATACCTCACTAATTCCTCCAATCTCCACAAAAGTTTACTTCGATTGTGGCTACTGAAAGGGATAGGCCATCTTTTTATACAAGGGAAAGAAATTGATCTACCCCCCTCGATTGTTTTTGTGGTCTAATCGCCCTCCATTATTCAGTACTCCCTCCATTCAAAATTGTAAGGGTTTTTTTTGGCTTTTCTAGATACATTATACATATGTATCTAGCTAGAAAAGCCATTGGAACTGAGGGAGTGCTGTTTATTGTTCCATTAAATTGTTGTTGTCACATTGGCTGCTGGGCCACCAAATTTACCTAGGTGAGTGTCTAGTCAGAACACATATCAGAAATAACTAAAAGCCTTGTCTTCTTTCTCAGTCCCTTGCCCTTGCTCATAGCCGCACACAAGTACTCAAGTAGTTTGCTTTTCTTTTTCCTTTTTACTTAATAGACTAAGAATGTGCTACTGCCAAATGGTGTCAACAGCTGATGTAGCAAAACTGCCATTGAAATGTTGTGTGCACCAACTTTAGTAATCGAGGATGCCATGTAATGGGATTTAGTTAAGGGTTGAAAATAGACTACAGTGGCAGTAGGTGAACTCAATTTTAATAAGTTTAGTAATATGTAATCTGATATGACTTGTTGAGCATTTTGGACCTTACTGTTGAAACTTGGAATCACTGGAAACACTTTCCTGAGAAGTATAAACGTTTTTGTATTGAACTAAAGTGCAGGTGGGCAGTTATTTTATTTTGTCATCTTGCATAAGAAAACATGCTGTATTTGATACTTTTATGTCAAATTCAAGTGGTATGTTTTAATGGTTTTCATTGAATTAGAATCTAGCATTGAAAGTCCTACTGTATTCTCTGGCAGACTGGAAACCCCTAAAATGAATCAAATTGCTAGTGGACTTCACTCATATTTCTTCCAGGTTTCCCCCCATATGTTGGTAATCGAGGGAATTTGCTCACCTTTCTATTAATGTCCATGTAGATATGGGCTGAGGCATCTTGTTAGTTGAATAACTACTCCCTCCGTATATGATTTAGATGTCGTTTTGGACAATGATACGGTCTCCAAAACGTAACTTTGACTTCTTATTTTTAAAAAATATTTATTAAAAACTAATATATGTATACTTTTATAAAAATATTGTTCATGACAAATCTATTCATATGGTTTTCACATTTCCAAACCCAACGACTTAAAAGGAATGCATGATTTATATTCCCAACGTTTGACTAAAATCTTGTCCTCAACGACATCTAAATCATATACGGAGGGATTAGGTTGCCAAGCTGTGTAAATTACACCTTATGCAAAGCTTACATATTAGCTATTTACTGGAGCTACAACAAATTTTAGTAACTTTATTTATTTTTTAATCTATGATTAAAGCAAGTGGTCCCTACATAGTAAAATATATTTCCTTTGAGTGGATGTCTACAGATCTGAACTAACCAAATGTTTGATGCAAAATGCTCTGGTGCCCAACCAGCTGTATTGAAGTAATCATCTTTGAAGTTCTAACAAACAGCAGAAATGGGAAGCATAGCTCCTTATGCTGTTTCACTTCTCCTAAGACTTATTTATGGAGTCACAAACATACTAACCAAAGGTGCTTTTAGTCAACGCACAAGTGCATGTGTTCTTGTTTTCTACAGGTTTCTGATAGCTAGTGTGCTCTTACTGCCTGTTGCCTTTGCATTTGAAAGGTATGCAAATTTTGTGTTTTATTTGCTTGGATGTCATTTATGGAAGCATGTGTTGATTATTTATATATTTTGCAGAAAAACTGCCCAACCACTGTCATTCAAAGTCTCTCTCAAGCTATTTGTGCATGCATTATATGGGTAGGTTAAAGTAAGAAGTTTCTTTCTGTGAAATGGCTCTTTGGGCGAAGTGTTCTTCTATGATGACGCTCAAGTGTGCATACTTAACTGAAATGTACACTTAACCTGAGAAATTCTTACATGAAATTGTTATTCCTACATGGTGTCACTCTGTAGTTCTTGTACAAACATTATCTGTTTGAACTTCTTATTTGCATGCATGTGTACCTTTGGAGCTAATAAAGTAATTTTGCTCAACATATTTTTCCATTCAAATCTTCCCTTAATTTTGTTTTCACCAAACTGATTACGCAACTAATGGCCTTCATTCATGATGATCCAGTCTGTACCGCTTAATAGCTAGCAGGTTCATTTATATTCCTTCCGTTTCACATTGTATGTACATGCAGACTATTGTTAACAGACCGAGAGAAACCCAAGATCAGTGCAAAAAGAGCAATAGATAGACATATAATTAGGTGCTTACCCCTCGAAACAAGCAAACGATCATAAGTGCTATAATTGCACTGGTCTCTCACCTCAAAATGTCACACTTTGTATTTTAAGGCCTTACATTCCCATGTAAAAGAAACATAGCAATCATCATAGAAACTAACATTGTGAAACATATACTTCCAGGGCTATGGACAGCATTGCGAAATGGAGGAGCATGTGATTTAGTCTAAATTTCCCAATATTGTAACTAAGCGTGATAACGTTTAACCAGCATAGAAAGAAATTGTTAGCTTATTTGTTTTCTTTGACAAATGTCACACAAAGCTAATAGTTGTGTCAAGTAGTTATGTGTCCAATTAGTGTCATGGCAATATTGTAGTTTCCTTCCTTTTGTATTAGGATGTCTTGCTTTCTGAATATATTTTTGCCTAAATGGGTCATCTCACACTGCTGCACAGCGTAATTGGTTGGTTTCCTTCTTTTCTTTTAATTGGTTGGTTTCCTTCTTGAAACTGGATGTATCATTTCTTGATATGGCTTATATTGATGAGATAGCAATTGGCAGATTGTTTACAACTAGAACTCGCCCTCTCCTCGAGAGGCTCTGAGAACTTAGAGATAAACTTCTGCCTACCTAAAACCCCTGCCGAGTGCAGGACTATAAAGGCCTTGAGGCTAACAAACTTTAGCCGGATGAGTTAATCCGGCACTAACAAACTCCAACCGAAATATTGCTAACAAAAAAAATCCTAACTAACTACTGTTGGAAGCTGGCGCTGCCTTCTTCCTGCGGTGGAACTGCTTGCCAAAGAAAGAGTCCACAACACTCCCCCCCCCCCCCCTGACAGAAAAGCTCGTCCTCGAGCTTGAAATCAGGGTACTTCGCCTTGAAATCCTGGAGCTCCTCCCAGGTAGCGTCAACCGCAGAGCGACCCTCCCATTGCACCAGAATATCCGAAGAATCCAGCGTAGGTTTTGCCCGCACAACCTTAGAAGGGACAGGCACAGCCCGACCATGAACAATTGGTGGTAAGGGGGTAATGTGCGCCGGCGGCCCTCCCTGGAACTTCTTCAAGAACACCACATGGAAGACATCATGAATGCGGGCCTTAGGCGGGAGCTGCAGACGATATGCGACGGAGCCAATGCGCTCAAGCACCTGAAAAGGGTCCAAAGAAGCGAGGGGCAAGCTTGACATTGGACTTACCACGAATAGCCACTGCCGTGCGTTGATGGAGACGCAACCAAGCCCATTCGCCCACCTCAAATTCCAAGTCACGGTGGCCTTTATCATGAGCAGCCTTCATGTAATCCTGAGCTTGGAGCAATCGTTCCCGAATCTCAACGAGAAACTCGTCACGGTGAAGGAGTTGTTTGTCCAAAGCGGCAACCCGAGCTGTACCAGGATGGTATGACAGCAGAGACGGCGGATCGCGGCCAAACACTACACGAAAGGGGGTCGTCTTCAATGAGGACTGGTAGGAGGTGTTGTAGCAGAACTCTGACCAAGGAACAACCAGCGGAGCCAACTGCGGGGACGATCTCCAGCGAGGCAGCGCAAATAAACCCCAAAATCCGATTTGTTACCTCGGACTGACCATATGTCTGCGGCCGGAACGCAGAACTGAGGCGAAGTTTAACACCAGCTAGAGTGAACAACTCCATCCAAAGTGTGCTGGTGAAAACTGGATCACGATCGCTGACGATTGAACATGGAAATCCATGAAGCTTGACAATGTGATCGAAGAACGCCTGAGCCACTGTAAGGGCCGTGTAAGGGTGGCTCAGAGGAATGAAGTGGGCCATCTTCAAAAAACGATCGACGACGGTGAGTACCACGGAGCGACCACCCACCCTTGGGAAACCTTCCATGAAGTCCATGGCAATGTCGCTCCATACGGTGGACGGGACGTCGAGGGGCTGCAGCAGACCAGCTGGATGCAGATGCTCCGTCTTATTGCGCTGGCAGACGATGCATCCCTTGACGTATTCACGAACAAGCTTGTTGTCGGCCGGGTTGAAGAAGGAGGCGCGCAGCCGGTGAAGTGTTTTCTGGGCGCCTTCATGACCCGTGCCGTGGGCCGTGGCGAGCACCTGTGGCCACAACGCAGAGGAGGTGGGAACAAAAATCCGTCCCTGGTGCATGACGAAGCCGTCCACAAGCGACCATCCTGCACCCGCCGTCCCTTCCATGATCTCCTTGCGCTTAGCCAGCACGTCGGGCAGGGACTCCGACTCCCGCCGGAACTCGTCGAACAAGTCGAACTCCAGCCGAGAAATAGCGTGGGTGCGCCCAAGTGTGTCTGGAGAATGCTCGTCGCGACGGGACAGGGCGTCCGCCGCCGCGTTCTGCTTCCCCGGCTTGTACTCGACCTGAAAGGTATAGCCAAAAAGCTTGCTCACCCATGTATGTTGCGGAATCGTGGACAGGCGCTGGTCAAGGAGGTGCTTCAAACTGCAGTGGTCGGTGCGGACGATGAACGAGGACGCCCATAGGTATGGCCGCCAATGACGAACGGCGTGAACAAGGCCGATGAGCTCTCGTTCGTAGGCGGCCAACTTGGCATGCTGGGGAGCGACCGTCTTGCTGAAGAACGCGATGGGTCCCTTCCCTTGGTGTAGTACGGCGCCAAAACCGGAACAAGATGCATCGCAGTCCACCACGAAGGGAGCGGTGAAGTCAGGGAGCTGTAGAACGGGGCCCGTCGTCAAGGCGGTCTTAAGTGCGTCGAAGGCTGCCGTGGCCGTCGCGTCCCAATGGAAAGCTTCCTTCCACAGCAGTGCTGTGAGTGGAGCCACAATGACGCCGTAGTTGTTGATGAAACGGCGGTAATAGCCCGTGAGGCTGAGGAACCCCCGCAGCGCCTTGACCGAGCGTGGCTGTGGCCAAGCCATGGATGGCGGCCACCTTCTCTGTATCCATGGCGACGGCACTGTTCTCGATGACGTGACCCAAGTACTGGACACGTCGCTCGGCAAATAGGCACTTGGACCGCTTGAGAACGAGACCGTGCTCCCGCAGAACTGTAAACACTTGGCGGAGGTGCTGGAGATGTTCGGTCCACGAGCGGCTGTAGATGAGGATGTCGTCGAAGAAGACGAGGACGAAACGGTGCAAGAACGGCTGCAACACTGAATTCATCAAGGCTTGGAAGGTCGATGGTGCATTAGTCAGGCCGAACGGCATCACAAGAAACTCAAAGTGACCGTGATGCGTGCGAAAGGCCGTCTTGTGTATGTCCGCAGCGTACATCCGGACTTGGTGATACCCGCTTCGTAGATCAAGCTTGGTGAAGAAGATTGCTCCCTTGAGTTCATCCAGCAGCTCCTCGACGATCGGGATCGGGAATTTATCGCGGACAGTCAAGGCATTCAGAGCTCTGTAATCTACACAGAAACGCCATGAGCCGTCGCGTTTGCGCACCAGCAGGACCGGCGACGAAAAAGCTGATGTGTTTGCTCTGATAATGCCTTGCTCGAGCATGGATTTGCACTGTGCCTCGATCTCATCCTTCAGGACTTGGGCGTAGCGATAGGGGCGCACGGCCACTGGCGCGGCGTCCGGCAGCAGATGGATACGGTGGTCGAAGGTGCGCGCTGGTGGAAGTCCCGTCGGTGTCGCGAACAAGTCCGCGAACTTGTGCAGCAGGAGGTTCAGTACGTCGTGGACGTCGGTGACGAGGAGACGTGGAGAAGGTCTGGAGTTGATGCCGAACCACTTCACCCGGTGGTCGATGTACCAGAACGCCATGGTTAGGCGCTTGAAGTCCCACAGGATAGGACCAAGGGTGCGTAGCCATTCGCAGCCCAGCACCAAATCGTAGCCGCCGAGCGGGATGACGTACAGGTCGAGCGTGAACTCTTCCTGGCCAATGTGTACGGAGACGCCTCGACATACTCCAGCGATTGGCACGCGGTCGCCATTGGCGACGCCTACCGTCAGGCCCGGGCGTGGCGCAGGCACAAGAGCGAGCTGGCGCGCCGCGTCGGTGCTGATGAACGAGTGAGTGGACCCGGAATCCACCAAGGCGGTGAGCTTGGCGCCCTGCACCGCCGCGGCCAGCTGCAGCGTGGACCCTGTCTCGACGCCGGTGATGGCCGCCATGGAAACCCGCATGTCCTCTTCCGACGAAGATCCATCGGTGTCGTCGGCGCCCTCAACTTCTAGGAAGTAAATTCCCTTCATGGTGCATTGTTTGATGTGCTCGCGAGAGAACTTCTCCGGGCAGTTCTAGCACAGTCCTTCCAGTCGGCGTTGGGCCATCTCCTCGGGTGAGAGGCGCGTGAATCGTGCGCCGGCCGGGGCCGCCACCTTGATTGGCGCGCCGGGCGTTGTCGATGTTGAGCCCAGGGCGCCCGGTGTTGCAGGGGATGCTGGCGTGGGTGACGCCGCGCCAGGGGAGTGATGGACGGGCCGCGACGACCGGTGCGACGCGCGGGGCGTCATGTCGACAATCTGGAGGCGATGCTCGTACGCGCGGGCCAAAGCCATAGCATCATCAAGGGTCTCTGGCTTCTGCATCTCAACGTCGACGCTCATGGGCTGCTGGAGGCCGGCGGTGAAGATGTCGATCTGCTGGCGTTCCGAGACATCGGCGCAACGAGCCAAGAGTTTGAGGAACATGTCCTGGTACTCATCAACCGATCCAGTCCGGCGCAGGTGAGTCAGTTCGCCGAAGGTATTGCTACGGACCGGCGGCCCAAATCGCTTGTTGATGCCGTCAATGAATTCCTGCCAGGACGGCGTGGTGCCGCGGTTCTGCTTGAGCCTGTAATACCACTGGCTCGCCGCGCCGCACAGGTAGAAGGATGCCGTCCACACTTTCAAATCGTCCGGCGTCTCATGCTGATGGAAGAATTGCTCTCCCTTGTGCAGCCAATCCAGAGGATCTTCGCCACCATCGTACTTGGGGTAGCGGAGCTTGTGGACGGGTGGCGGTGGGGGGGCGCGGCCACCGTCGCCGCCGTGTGAGGAAGAGGACGAATCAAATCGTCCTTTGCTGGCCAGCACCTGGGTCTGCACATTGCTGATGGAGGTGTTCAATCATGCGGTTTCCGCACGGAGGTTGCTCAGCTCGACGTCGGACGTCTTCTTCATGTCGGTCATCTGGTCCATCATCCGCTGCAGGGCATCGTCCACGGCCCTCTCGATGGCAGCCTCGAGGTCGGCCTTGGTGACCGGAGCATCACCCATGGTGGCTGTGGAGCGATTGGTTTAGCGGCGCGCAGGGGAGAACGGGATGTGGGCGGCAGGAAAGGCCTAGCTAATACCAGAGTTGATATGGCTTATATTGATGAGATAGCAATTGGCAGATTGTTTACAACTAGAACTCGCCCTCTCCTCGAGAGGCTCTGAGAACTTAGAGATAAACTTCTGCCTACCTAAAACCCCTGCCGAGTGCAGGACTATAAAGGCCTTGAGGCTAACAAACTTTAGCCGGATGAGTTAATCCGGCACTAACAAACTCCAACCGAAATATTGCTAACAAAAAGAATCCTAACTAACTACTGTTGGAAGCTGGCGCTGCCTTCTTCCTGCGGTGGAACTGCTTGCCAAAGAAAGAGTCCACAACATTTCTGTAAAGATTTCCAGAGTAGAAAGCTTGAGTCATGAAATGAAAACTTAATAATTTTGTGAGCTGGTAACAATGCAATTTTGTGTAACAATCTTCTTTTGTTTTATTTGCTCAGGATGTCTGCTTCTACGATCATATCATATATTGGCCTCAATTACACTTCAGCAACATCTGCTTCTGCAGTAACAAATCTTCTGCCAGTGTTTACTTCCGTTTTGGCTGTCCTATTCAGGTAAAAATTTCCACGAAAATTGCTGTTTTCTTAGAAACTCGTGGATAATAAATTCTTTCATCCACTCTCTGGTCTTAGTAAATGTTAATTTTCTAACATTGATACATATTTAACTTGTATGTATGTTCAATGAATAATACTTGTGTAGTTGTGTCTCTACTCATTTACTAGGATGATACCAATATACCATATATATGATACGTTGTAAAATTCCATTGCTTAACTCATTGCCTAGAGAAAGGGAATATGTATTAAAAACTGGAGTAGGTAACAGAATGGAGGTAAGAAAGAATTCAATTTTACTCCCTCCACTACTAAATAGTCCTCTGAAGATCAAGGCCTCTTGTTTAGCTGAAATTTTTTCTGAAAAGAATGACGAGCCTGAGATGAGACTTTTGAAAGCCTGAACTTTGTATGAGTTGTGAGGACTATAATGAGCATGATAGATTAGTGAGACTCGACTTTCATGGAGCTTGAGTATTTTCTGCTCTATATTTTGTAGGATGGAATCTTTGAACTTAAAGAGATCCCATGGGATTGTTAAAGTTTCTGGCTTGGTGCTTTGTTCCATTGGTGTTCAACTGTACTTGCATTGTACTAGGGACCTGAGCTAAAATCTTTCATCCATCACCGTCTTTTCCATCAAACTAGTCATGATAGTACTAATATCTCAAGGAAATGGATACTGGGAGTCATCTTGCAATCTTTTGCGGCTGCAATGTGGGCTCTCTCTGTGGGCTGTACTTCAGGTACATACCTCTTGCTTTCTTAGCATGCACTTATGGAATAATAAATGTGTTGGTTTGTGGTACTTCCTAGGCACATCTGTTTGGGGAATACCCTTCTAAGCTGCTGAACACGACGCTCCAGATAGTCTTTGCATCTATTCAGTCTTTTCTGATGGCTCTATTAATTGAGAGAGATTTTTCAAGATGGAAGCTTTGTTTGGATGTAGGCCTTGTGGCTATACTCTTTTGTGTAAGTATAAATATCCTTCAAACTTTTTTTTATGAATATCTTGATACCTTGAAGCAGAGCTATATCTCGAGTTTACTGTTCTTCAACATTTATGGATTTAGCCATCTTTCATAGACTTCAGAGAGTGAATATATGTGTTTCTGTAGGTGAAAACTAGTTGGAAACTGTTGCATTATAATATTACTTTTTTTACTGAAAATTGCAGGGTATAACACTTGCATTTTTGTGTTACCTGCAAGTTTGGTTAGTTGACATGAGGGGGCCTGTATTCCTATCCACGGCTGTACCATTGACACTGGTATTCACAATCATCCTGACGTTACTCATAGGAGAAGATGTAACCCTGGGGAGCTTTATCTGTTTCCACAGCATAGCAAAAACCTGTTCTTTTTCTTGGAATCTGCTTTTCTGGTGCACAATGCGATACTGCACTTTGCCCTTCATTTGCAGTGTAATAAGTGGAGTTATAATCGTTGGTGTTCTGTATAATGTATTGTGGGAGAAGAGACTCGAACAAGTTGATACAAGAGCGCAAGGAGATGATGGCGGAAATGCTGCTTTGGATTTGGAGGAACAAGAAGCTTCAGCTTCCTTTCCGAAAACACAAGACTAGATGAACGTGGTACCACTACCAGATGTGGAAAAAGAAGACCCACACGTCAAACTGACTCTGTACACCCGTAGATTTGTGGAAAACAGAACTGAAACTATGTGACAAAATATGTTGGGTGTTGCCGTTCTGTTTTTTGAGAATTTGGACTCTGGTGCCATTGCCAAATTTGCTACTGTAGAGAGTATCTAGCCAAACCCAACGCGCTGCTTGGCTTGGTCTGATTGTTTTCTTTCAATAAATACTTTAATGATACCAATATAGCTACTGAATTTCTAACCAGTACTCAAGTGATTTTTATTTATCTTGTCGCTAATTCTTTTGTCTGTAATGCATTTTTTCTCCCACAATACATTATACAGACCACCACAGTACATAAATTTTGTCTGCCAAATTCGGAGCTGCCATTTTTTTCTTTTTCTTTTCTTCTTTTCAAAAATATTATCACAATGTTGAACATAAATTTTGCAAAAACTTTTCTGAAAATCTTTCTCCATTGTTTTCTAAAAAAGTTTTTCAATATGTGCAGCAACTTTTTTATAAAAAATTTTACAATTTTTTTCTCATGTGTGAGCGACCGTGTACCAAAAAAGAAAAGAGGAGCGATGGATATTTCGCGAAGGGGACTGCGTATGTGATTTTCAGAAAAAGCGGGGGCATAAATGCAAAAAGTTGGCGGCATGGTCCATTCTTTGCCATTGGATCGCGGATCGACCGGCTCAAAAATTTCGGATGACATGGACCGGTTATCTCTCCGGGGTGTCCGGTAGGGTTCCATATATACTAGAAACTGGGGCGCGCCGTTGGCGCGTCAACTTAGTATTATTAATGTAGATTATTTTTGGAGAAAAACATGATTTATACCAACAACGTGGAGATAGGGATTAAGTGGATCGAGGGAGTGATGATGGAGACGTGGAGACCTTAGTTACAGTTTTGTGAATTTTGTAAATAGAATTTAGGTTCTAATTTTAGGATGTACAAGAGGTAGCGAAGACTTTATAAGATGTGGATATCTTAGTTGTAGGTTTGGAATTTTGTAAATAGAATTTAGCTTATAGTTGTGGGGAGAGAATATGTTGTACTGAATCAGTAGGAGGTATTTAGAGCAGTGATGAATATTCCACGTATAGAAAACTACTTATCATTCGTTGGATATTGGTAGCTGTTGTACATGGAGTAAGGAAAATAAATCTATACTATAAAGAGTGTCACAATTGAAACGGTTTCTTACCCTAAAAGTCTACCTCCCTACCCTTCACAAAGGACCCACAAATCAGGGTCAAACGGTGGCCCCGAACGACCAAGGAGAGGGTAGATGCGTTTGGTCGTCCCTCCCCCGTGTAAATCGGCCTCTTCACCCGTCCGCGTCTCTGTTTTGTCACTCGCCGGTCTACCTTACCCGCCCACCGTACCCGCTAAATCCCGCCCGCAAATCTCGTCGGCCGCCGCTCTCTTTCTCGATTTGCACTCGCTCTCCTTTCCTACCCCGCACGCCGTCTTGGCATCTTCGATCTCCATTCTCCTCGAGATCCCATCGATACTAGCCGCATCGACCCCGCTGTCATGACCATCCAGATGCGATTCCGTCTCCACCGCCGCCGCGCCTAGCCGAGCCGCCAAGCCCGCCGCCGCCCCCGTCTCCGGCGCCGCAATGGCGAGCGCGTCGGAGGACGAGGCCGTCTCCGAACGCTGCTGCGGAAGCTACAGCCCCAGCGCCGACGTCAGCGAGTCCGAGACCTCCAGCGACGGCTCCGCGCCCACCACCCGCCGCTTCCCCTCCTCCTCCGCCACCGTCTCCCGCCTCGCGTCCTCGTCCTCGTCGCTCCCCACGCCGGCATCCGCCGCTACCTTCTACCTCTCCAAGCCCGCTTCCGACCTTTCCGGTGAGCTCCCCATCCTCCCCTTTTGCGTAGATCTCACTCCAAAATCTCTTGTCTTTTGCTTGTTCTTTCCTCTCACAGCAAGTTCTTGTTCTTGCCTTCCCGTCTCTGTGACCCAGAGGTCGACATGATGAAGGAGTGGTTCGCGAAGCTCCTGCTCGGCGAGGACATGTCCGGCAGCGGCAAGGGCGTCTGCACCGCGCTCGCCATCTCCAACGCCATCACCAACCTCTCCGGTAGGCTCCCGCCCCCACCGCCGTGCTGGCTCTTAACCTGCATTCCCTCGATTTCTAATGGTTTCTTGGGTGCCTTCCCGATTCGTGCCCAGCCACCGTGTTCGGCGAGCTCTGGAGGCTGGAGCCGCTCGCGCCGGCGAGGAAGGCCATGTGGACGCGGGAGATGGAGTGGCTGCTCTCTGTCGCCGACTCCATCGTCGAGCTCACCCCCTCCATCCAGGAACTCCCCGAGGGCGGCGGCCAGTTCGAGGTCATGGTGCCGCGCCCGCGCAGCGACCTCTACATGAACCTCCCCGCCCTCAAGAAACTCGGCGCCATGCTCCTCGCCATGATTGACGGCTTCAAGGAGACGGATTTCTGGTACGTTGATAGGGGGATTGTGGTGGAGGACAGTGGGGGGCTGTTCCCGTCTTCCTCCTCGTCGTCTTGCGGGCGGCCGTCAGTGCGGCAGGAGGAGAAGTGGTGGTTGCCGTGCCCACGAGTGCCGCCCAAGGGGCTTTCCGAGGATGCGAGGAGGAAGCTGCAGCAGAGCAGGGATTGTGCAAACCAGATACTGAAAGCAGCCATGGCGATTAACAGTGATGTGCTCGCCGAGATGGAGATCCCGGAAGTGTACCTGGAGACATTGCCAAAGGTAAAACACTTGCAATTAGAAATGTTCTGGTTCTAGCTATCCATGTGGTGTGCTTGCTACAGTCTACTTTGATGTGCTGGTAAAAATGGGGACCAATTGTGTAAAATCCTTGTCAAAGGGACCACTCACTCCCTATCATACGTCTTGTAAATGTAGAGCTCAGTTAATGTGTTTTAGTACAGTATGTAGAGTGGAAGTCCTGGGCATCAGTTATGGTAATGCTCTCCTTGCATGGGCGAGTCTTGTCAGTCTAGCTATTGTCACTTCTAAGTTCTATCGCAAACTGTTTTCAGTGCAAGCCCTTGGTACCTCCAGCCCAGTGCAATTTGATGTGGAAGAACTAAAACAGCTGTAGCCTGTAGGTAATGAATGTAATGCCCAGGACTGACAGCAAATATTCTAATAACCTTGTTCTTGATAAGCATCCTAAATGGTCATGACTAGCACCCAGATGAGCATCCTAAATGTTACATGTCCATTAACTTGGAAGCCAGTGATTGAGTTGGCAGATCCAGTTCATTGGTACGATTATAATTTTCTTTTACCTTTGAATATTCTAACATTCCAGCTAGCTTGAAGTTCCATTCTTGGAGTTCCAGTGACCCTTAATTGGATAATGCAACAGGAGACAAAACCCTTACTATTTGGCTAATTACTCAATGTCTCGATGTTTATAAGATTGTCTCAAAACAATAACATTATTGTTTGCTTTTTTAAGAGTAGTGTTTTGATTTTGTAGACATATTGTTGTTGCTTCACGAATCATGCCTGGTAGTATAAAGCTGCTTGATTATTTTTTAAGCTCCTTATGTTTAAAAAATGCTTAGTTTAATGCCTTCCAACTATTTGCTGAATGCTTGGGAGAAAGGGGCCAGCTAAGGAGAACCATGTGGACTGGCTGACAAGGTGAGCCTCTTATTGCTAGAGCATCTTTTATTATTTCCACAACATTTAAGGTCTTGAAACATTGTTGTTCATTATTCACCAGAACCCATCTTGCACTGAATAAGTAACTAAGTATATCTAATTGCTCCTGGTTTCAGTATATATGTTGTTGGGCGATTGCTGAAATGTCCTAAGTGTCACTGGAAATGTCGAAATGCTGCAGTCACACCAAGTCTGCCCCCACCGCTTCACTGGGCCGTATGTACTACATGTTGCCACCGGCAGGTATGGCGCTCACTTTCTTCCATTCGCGGTGGCATGTTGTATGTTGGGTAATAGAAAAAACTTGTTTCTTTATAAATTAGAATTTGTTTATTCTTTTTTTTTTCCATATCACGTGCCTGTGGCACGTGCCACCCTACTATCAAATAAAAGGCAATGAAAACTCATGATGATCATAACAATATGGCCTTTTATATTAAGACTGGAAGGCCATTTTTATTAGTCAAAGGGTTGGCCTTTCATGGATACAAACTTCCTTTTTTTTTTTGATACTAACTTCCTGGTTGATTAGACTAGGTTTGGAGTATACACTTGACTATTGTCTGGTTTGGTTTGTCTAAACCAGCCGATTGGTGACTATCATTACCTAGGTAGGATGGGACATTGCAATGGCTGATACTACCATTGCCTAACAAAATTTCCATTTGTAGTATTTATTTTCTTGAGAACTCTGCAATTCTTGCCTTTATTGGTGCTTATAAGAATTTTTTATTTGCACAATCATGTCTCCGATCTGGTTTCTGCAATTAGCCAATAGCCTTTAGATTTTCGTATTTCCACTTATGTTTCACTTCCCCAACATTTTACATGAGTAGTATAGAAAAATCAGACAGTTGTGCATTTCTACAATACTGTTACTTATGTATATTTCTAAATTTATTAACTATTGAAACTACCCTTCTTTTGACAGGAACAGTACTTATATTTGACAATACATATTGTTTTGCCAAATGGACTTTCTCAATCAGCATGCTCATTGTTTGTTTCCAAACCTGTCGCCTGTCGGAAAACCTAGAGGTTATTTCCTGATCGATTTTGGAGATTTTTGATCCAAGCAGTATTTCCATCAGTTATTTGGCACCATTCTATTTCTCTTAGATTTGCCTGACTATTTAGAGGTGAGGGTTGTGGCAAACATTGAATCTCCACTATGTTACTAACATCCTGTTCTTCATTGCTCATTTGGCGTTTGAACCAGATCCTGATTTATGAGCAAATCATCATGTGTGACATAATTGATTAGCAGGTGGGGCTCAATCTGTCTCTCTCCATCCAGTTTGGATAGTTTAACTAGGGCTTTAACAGTTTTCAAATATGAATCTCTATCCTGAACCTTACTTTTGCTAGCTTTTCACAAGAGTGTTAATTTTTAAAATACATACAACTACCATCTTACAAATTCAATTATCTATTCACAAATTCCAGGTAGCTACAATGAAACAGTAGGAGTTAATGTGTTGTGAGCCTGTGACAAAGCAACAAGGATCGAAGTGACAGATCCCTCTGATTTAGCAGATGTAACAAAGCAGCAACAATCGAAGTGATGTATCCCTCTGGTGTAGCCTTGTTCCTGCCTCATGTGATCTGATAGCCAAATGAGCATGGACCAACTATGAAAGCTAATTGTAGTGTTAAATTATTAGAGGCACATTCTCTAGGATGGATAAAAATAATATTCATTCGGGACAGATTATACAGCAAATGACATTATAAATAATTGGGATTGGGGAAGCTAATGAAGATGATTGTACTCATTACTGTATTCTGTATGTATGCATGTGAACCGTTTAGATACGGTCTAGACTCTAGAGTAAAACTTGAGAGGGGGCACACATAAGGACAGATGGATTTTGAAAGCTCGGATATGGTGATTTTTTATTACCTTCATTTCATATATTTAAGTGAGGGCATGTTCCCTCGCTGGACTCTTTGTAGGTCCATCTGTGAATCTAGACGCTGAATGGGTGATAGAGGAAAATGCTGTGCTTGTGAACTGGTGAACTTTTGTGGTGTTTCAGTTGCTCCCTCTGTTGTTGATAGAGGAAAATGTTGCTTTCTATTTAGCTGCTTTACTCCGGTTAGCATGACGGATGGTTAAATATGTCTTCTATTGGTATATTTGGATTTGCATGTAGCTTTCAAAAATAACTACAACATCCGTTAAGAATTTTTTTTTTAAAATAACACGTGCCTGTGGCACGTGCCACCCTACTAGTTATATTAAGCTGATTGTACACTTAATTGGAAAATGAAGTTATTGCACTTATCAGTTTTTTAAGGTAATCATAATATTTTCTGATTTTTGACCGTAGATCTGTAAGGAACCACTTAGAATTTTTAGATTTTGAATAACTTTCATATTGGACACCTTTTGAGTTGAACGCATTTTGGTTTTCGAATTATAGGTTAAAAGAACAAATAACCTGTGTAATGGGCTGCGTGGCAGATCTGTAAAAAAAAACTTGAAATTTGAAATTTTGGTCTAAGAAATATTATAAACTTATAAATTTTGAAGGTTTTTCATATTGCACACCTTTTAATTTGAACGTGTTTTGGTCTTTGAATGTAGGTGGAAACAATATAACTAACCTATGCAGTAGGCTGTGTGTTGGTGGGTTGGATTTCGTCAAATCTTGAGGGGTATTTAGAAGACTTACTAAGAGGAGGAATGGATGGTTCCCTGAATTTCAAAGAAATTAGAGTGTTTTTTTTTTTGCAAGTTTGCCGGTCTAAGAGGAGGGAGGGACGGCGGGCAGGATTTCGATGAAGTTAAGGGCCCTTTTGCAAAACCTCTGAGCCTTCACTCGATCGGAGCCGTCTATCGCGAGATCTGACGGCCGAAAAAATCGAGCGACGTAGCGCGTTCTTCAACCAAGACTGTCCGCTCGTTTCGTCCGATAGGAACCCTTCCCCTTCCTCCATCCCCTCCGCCGCTCTCCCTCCCAAACGGGCCAAACACGCACCCGCCCAGATCCTTAGCTAGGGTTTCCCATCTTCTCCCGCCTCTCTTCCCCTACGCCGCGGCCGCCGCCGCCACCGGGCCGTCCAAGAGGGGGAGCGATGGCTCGCTATTAATCTCAGTTTCCCCTTCCTCCATCCCTCTCAGCCGCGCACCCGCCCAGATCCTATCTAGGGTTTCCTCATCTTCCCCCACGCCGCCGCCGGGCCGTCCAAGAGGGTAGCGCACCCATCATGTTTGAGCTGCAGCTGAAGAACGACAGCCTCTTCCTTGATGTCCTGGAGTCGATCCTCGACCTGGTTGATGTGGCCAGCGTCGACTGCATCAGCACGGGCTTGCGGCTCCAGGCCGTGGACACAGAACATGTCGCGATGATCTCGCTGCTCTTCCCCCCCGAGTTCTTCTCGTCATACAACTGCGAGAAAAACCGCTCCATCTGCATCCCAATCGACAACATGGTCAAGGCCATCCGCAGCTCCAACAAAGACGACATCATCACCATCAAGGTCGGCAAAGAAAACTTGGACATCTCCTTATCATTCGAGTCGCCCGGTAAGTGCCCGCGCATCTTATGCGCTACCTGCTCTTCGCCCTGACCCTGTGCTGATTTTGTGTTTGTGGAAATGAACAGGGGGGAATATCGCTACGGCTTACGATTTGTTGCTTGTGGAAGGCAAAAGTCCGTGCTTCGAAATCCCAGGCTGGCGGGCTTTGGATTCGAAGTACCAGGCCATTGTCAAAATGCCCTTTGCGGAGTTTGTGCGTGTCTGCAAGTACCTCAGCAACATCGGCAGTGATGGTACATAGACTTTACCCCGTGATTTATAAGGCTACAACTGGCACATGGAGGATTCCAGTTCTGTACACTCATTTCCATCTCCTGCTGTAGGTGACATCTCGGTGACTAAGAAAGGCCTTAAGTTCTCTGCTTTGGGAAAAAGTGGGCGTGTGAACATCAAGTACAAGAAGGTACTTAATGGTTTGACCCTCTTAGCCCCTCAAATTGGAAATGGGTATCATCCTCTGAATATCTGTATGTGACTGTAACATGAAATGCAGTGAACAATCATATCAGTGATCCAGTAGATTCATAATGCCCTAGCAAGTGTGCATTCTTTGTTCCTCGCCTAGGTTACCTTTTAGCCAGTCTGGAGGATAGGCACCAGATTAGCAGATCATGCGTACATACTGCCTTAGAATTTCAGTCTCTTTTTTTTTTTTGAAATTTAAAATTTCAGTGTCTCACTGCTGTGTTGAGTTGCTAATTCACTTTTTTTTTTTTTTTTTTGCTTTTGTTGTTCTTTTGTGTTTGGAGTATTAGTTTAGTCTGCATAACTGGATTTGTTAATTTGTCTAGAGCAGAAGCTACATATTTCATAAAGCGTAACATGGCTCTTCATTTGGTTGATTAGAGCATCTCCAAGAGTCTCTCTAAAACTCACTCTCTAAATCATTTAGAGTGCCATTTGCATAAAAATCGTTTTCTATATTTTCTTGTTTTCTAACCGCTTTTCTATATCTCGCATGCACTCTAGAGAGCAATACTCTTTTCTATACTTAACTAGCAAGAAATCTGGAATAGAGAGTGACTATGTTTGAATAACCAAATAGTGAGGCTGTTGGAAGGTACGTTTTTAATTAAAATCTCTAAAACTAGCAATTAGAAAGAGTCTCTTGGAGTTGTTCTTACATTGGTATTGGTAAATGGGGTTGAATACGTTTGTTTTTTAGTTATATTGCTTATTTCCTCCTTAACTGTAAAATCTGGGTGAGGTGGTTAAATACTCTGCAGTGCAAATTAACATCTGTTTATTCTATAAATTTTAATTGGTTCTTTCATATGGATATCTTTAGTATTTTGTGTCATTCAACTAATATGTGAAAATACTAAATTTATGTGTATCTGCACTAGTTAATGGGTCATGTTATCAATGCAGGCAGAAGAAGCTACGGTTGAATTTGTTATGCAAAAACCAGTTTCTGTGACCTTTGACCTGAAGTACGTGAGCTCCTTCGCCAAGGTGTCTACCACGTTTGGTCAGGTGAAGATCTGTCTCTTAACAAACCAACCCCTGATGATCGAATGCAAAATCAAACATGAGGGCTACATCAGATATTTTGTGACGCCAAAGGCTAAACCGGAGATGGAAGAGGAAGAGATCGAAGGGAGTGGAGAGGGGAAGGAAGGCAGCGAATGTCTGTACTAAGGTTTGATTATGAATTTCTGCGTTGCCGTTAAATTCTGAACAATCTCATTTGTGAACCGTTCCGACTTCCGAGCGTCTGTCTGACTTCCGGTAACAAGCACATGCTTTCAGATTCCAAGCACAAAGCATCCATTAGTTCAATCATATCTTATCTGAACATTTCACAAACTGTAAAACAGAAATGATTAACAACGTTTTATACTTCCATTCATATGATGAGCAGCAAATGAGATCCAAAGGAATGTAGATGTTACTGTAGTTGCCAATGAAAAATGTCCCAACCAAAGGTCAGCTGCCACCGTACCTTTAGCTGTTCAACTTGGGCTGTCAGTGAGTTAATCTTTTCGGTGTCTTCGACTATGACAGGAGTCTCTTTGATTACTGGAGGTGCTTCTTCAATTGCTTTCCTAGCAGCTTCTCTTTCCTTAACAACCATGGCCTTTGCTTCTTCAACTTGAAGCTGCATGTCATGCAATAGCAATTTCCTGGGCTTTTGCTTCCTCAAGGTCAGTCTGCAAATCAAGAACAAGTTTAGAATAGGCCCACAGTTACCAAATTTCAAGCAGTGTCATGATAAGAAGCAAAAAAAAAAAAAAAAAAGAAGAAGAAAAAAAAGGTGCAGTTACACTACCCTTATTCGCTTCTCCAATCCTAAGCGCCAGGTTAGTTCTTCAACACGCTTCTCAAGTTTATCCTTGGCCTCTTTAAGGGCCCCTGTTTCTCTGGCAGCCTGCAGATGGTTCATGGTATACAGAGCTGATGTTTGTGCCATAGTATAGAAAATTGGAGGACTGCAGAGGGTAAGAGATATAAATATACCATCTTGAGCTTTCTGAGCTCTCTTCTTGCGAGCCTGTGTCTCCAGGCACACTGGTAAGTAAGAGCTGCGCCTTGCAGATTCTTGTAATGCGAGTAGTCTCTGTGGCAGCGCCATCGAGCCTGTGTTCAAAATACTATGTCAATTGAATGATCATTAAAAGAAACAAAATAAGGAACACTGAAGAAGGAAACAGTAGTGTAACAATTCCAAAATTTGAATATAGCAACTTAAACGAAAAGATCGTACTTGGACGTGGACAGCTGCTTTTGTTTCCTTTCTGAATCTGAATTCTTTGCGAGCAGACATTGCCCTTAAGCCTGTCTGCAGTGTGATTGCAGCTGCTTGCAGTTGTAAATAAGATTCTCGTGCTTTGTGACGACACATATTCTTTTGTATCTTCACTGCTGCTGCTTCCCGCCTCATGCACTCATACAGCTTACGAGCCAAGCCCAAGCTACCTGGATTCCAAAAGGAAAAAAGACAGGTGTGTTAAGTTGGTAGAATGCCATACACTGGCGGACCGAGAGGATTAACAGAGCCCGGGCAAAACACAAGGCATCTCTTCCTTCCTATCCCTGGCTCACCACAGAGACAGGAGATTAGCAGCTAAGCTCTGGCAATTATGGCACAGGAGCCCAGGCAGGTGCCCAGGGTCGCCGGGCCCTGGGTCCGCCACTGATGCCATATAAACTCGCATGCATTCAATATTTATAATATACTTGAGAAGAGAAAATCTACATCACCATTACTTCTGCCTAACACTTACAATAAAGCAAGAGAGGAATGGTACCTCTGACAAAAGATTGCAGCTGTGGTGCTGATTTTTTAAGCTCAACAAATTGTTTCTTTGCAATATATGTACATATTTGTCTCTGTATGATCCTTGCTGCTCTTCCTAATACTTCAGCTCTACGTGCATCCAAATAAGCCATCTGTCCAGCTCTCAGAAACACCTTTGTTTTTCCAATTTGGAAAAAATAGCAAGAAACAAGCTAAGAACTATGAATCAAGGATAGTGACAATGAAAAGTACAAATATGAAGGACATAATTCGTAACTTTTGCATATAGAATCATGCAAGCCTGAAATCTAGAGAACAGGCATTTGCCTGAAAAGCAAATCCATTTCTAAAAGACAGAAGCAGCTATCAAGTCTCATTGCCTCAAGGATTTCTTTTCTTTGTTATCAAAATTACAAGAGGTTTGCACGGATAGGACAGCAAAGATCAATTTAAGAAACATATCGATATTTGGCTATTTTAGGATGACATGAAAAATTGTAAGAGTAAAGAGTCAGTTAAGAGAATTTCTAGTTCAGATCACTAAAATCCTACTGTTTTTTGTAATTAGATGCCTCTCTTAGGTTCCAATACTATATGAAACAACATGAGAACGTTCAGCAGTGATGAAATCATAGTAGCATTTCCATGTGTTACCTGGTAGTTCTCCAGACCCATTTTTTCCAAAATCTTCTGGCAAGCAATCTTATCATCATTGCTGAGCACACCAATACAAATGAAAAATAAAGACAAACGAATAGATGAATTTCAAAATAAATGCTGGAAAAATGGGCAGAAAACTCCTTTTTGCTTTCTTTGTGGATTTCCTACCTCCCTTCTAAAACTTCAGGAGCAAGGACACCAAAACGATTGACAAATTCATAAAATGTTTTTCTTGTGGGGTATCTGGCACAGCTGATCCTGAGGCCTCAAGAACACCCTGTGATGTGTCTTAATTAGTTCAACTGATTCTAACAGCAATTATATTAATATTAATAGAGTTTAAGAATCTTACTCCACATCGTAGTTGCTGTATAACATTTGTATTCTCGAAAATGGCTGGCTTGAGGAGATTATTTGGCTTCACACGTCTAATATAGTGGGGTTCAGTAGAGCTCAAAGTTTCCATAAGAGATTGAAGTTGCAGCTGAAAATTGTAAAACAACAATGTCAGTTACCAACAACAAGTAGAGAGGACGTTAAGGAGAATGAACAAACTTTCTTTCCCATTTTGATGTACCAGAATAAACAAACATTTGGATTGATTACATACATGCTTACTGAAGGCAAAAACAAAAAAGAATTCAAAAAGAATAAGCACTCATTATAGTGATAAAGACATGCTAAAGTCTGTCACCACACTACTATATATCACTAAGTAACACAAGGAGAAACCTTGTACATCACTGCCATACACCGTCTGGGAGGAAGCAGGACTTTCAAAAAAACAACACGGTTGTGTTGACACAGATATACATACCGAAAGGAGCACACAGACACATGCATTAAGTTGGGCACTGTGTGCATTCATATACTAAAAAGGCTTTGTCAATTTATATCTTTTTATTGGCATATCTTGCGCGATGGCACAAGGTAAAATTGTTGCGCTTCAGACATTATCTTCATATAGACCACACTTGTGCAATATACCATAGCACAGATAAGGTTTAAAATGCCAAAGTTATGAGTGGTTGCATAGTTGCATTAGATCTGACAAAGAAGGGACCTATTGCCAAGTCATATTAGGGTCAGCAACATCAGAGAATGCTAGAAAAAACAAAGATAGAGTTTATAATTTAAGGAGAAGGTTAGTGCAGAGTCTACAAGTTACTAACAGTGTTAGTGATAAGTTGGCCAGGAACATATCTTTTGACCCGTTAATAGGATGGTGATGTGAACTTGTGATGTTGTAAACACAGGAATGAAGCAAAGAAAAGATTAGCCTCTTTTCTAATCCCAATATACATTATAATTTCTCAATCCAATGCCCAGATGTGCTTCGAGCTAAACACTCACATAAAGCAGCAATGGAGGAGCCTAACCATCCTATATAAGCCCAGAGCCCCAGACCAGTATGATCTTTTGTGCATTCAGTCTTGAAAAAAATGCAGATCAGCATCCAGCCCAGCTAGCTTAACATGCTGACCAGGTGTGATGTACTACTGTTGTATACACTACTACATTGTGGATAAACACTACCAAAAGCAGGCTGAAACTACAACAAAGAGAAGAAATTACATTTGATTTAGGCCCAGATGAAGTAGCCCAAATAAAAGCACACCTGGGATTTGGTCCACTCTAGCTAACATTAGCATATTGAATAATCTGCCATAAAATGTCATCAGGTGCCATGCTAGGAATGTCAAAAGTGCCTCAGCTGCATATGTATTGGGGAACGTTGACTACGGAAATATGACATAGATCAAAGCCTAATAAAAGAGCTCCATGCATGGATTGAAGTGACAGCAACATGGATAGCATCTTGCAACAGTGGCACCAAATGTTCTTCTAAGGACAAAAGAAATGCAGTGGGGTGCACATAGCTTCCTTGACTGGACTGATGCTTCCAAATTTATAGGTAAGGTGGAAATGATAGCTAACAAAGACATATTTTATTGGTATATGACAACAAAATAGAGTAAGATGTTTGAATAAGCTACAAATAAACAGAATTTCACACCTTGAAACGTGATCCAATAGATGAAAACTTTGAGGACTTTGCTGTATCCTGAGGGAGTGGAGGGAATAAACCAGCTACAAACGGGCATGAAGAAGCATTCAGCAGATCCTGATGTTCAGCAACTACATAATCTTTGTTCTTGTCTAAGAATTGAACAGCCTGGTATGTTACCTGTGTATGGTACCAAAAGAAACTTCTAATTGGTAACATACTCACATTTTTTGTACAAGAATATACATATCCTTTTATGAAGAAGACTTACATCGCCAGCATAATGGACAACTGTAAAAACAGTGGGTGAAAGCTTTGGTTTGGCAAATCGCTTGTTATTCTTAAATGTTGTATATAGCTTCTGCGCAAACGTCTCACTGTGTTGATCTAGGAAACATACTGCACAGAAATTTTACGGAAAGTAGTTAATTTATAAGCAGTCAGATTGTGTCCTGCAGAGTCAAGCATCTCAAATATCAGATCATTGCCCCTTACTACTTGGCCTAAAAGAGGGAATTCGAGGTAAAAGAAGATTTCACTTTGAGAGTTTCTGGACCAAGCTTCCTGACTTCCAAGAAGTAGTGGCGCAATCTTGGGGGCAGCCGGTCTCTGCTACTTGCCCCATGGAGCAGATATTCATGAAACTGAAAAGACTCACAAAGGTGTTACAATCATGGAGCCAAAAACAGGTGGGACATGTCAAAACACAGCTAGGATTAGCAAGGGAAATCCTACATCACCTAGAAATTGCACAATAGAGAGGGGATTGATCTCTCTGATTTGGATGCTCCAATAACCGAGGAGGAGGTCTGGCAAACCATCAAAAACCTCCTGGCAGACAGAGGGAGGTTCTATAAAGCATGTTGGCAGCTGATTAAAACAGATTTTATGGCTGCCATACTTACGTTGCAACAGGGGGATGCGAGGAAATTATGGCTCCTAAATTCAGCTTACCTCACTCTAATACCGAAGAAAGAAGAAGCTTTATTGTCCACAGACTACAGGCCAATTAGCCTCACGCACAGCTTTGCAAAATTGGTCACTAAAATACTAGCCAACCGCCTGGTGCCAAAGCTCAAGGATCTGGTTGATACTAACCAAAGCGCATTTGTGCAAGGAAGATGCATCCATGATAACTACATGTTGGTTCAACAAACTATCAAGTTGCTGCACAAGAGGAAGGTACCAATCATCTTTTTAAAACTTGATATTTCAAAAGCCTTTGATTCGGTCTCTTGGTCTTTCTTGTTGGAAGTGATGAAGCATTTGGGTTTTGGGATCTCATGGTGCAATTTGGTCTCTCGCCTTCTCACCACGGCGTCCACAAGGATATTAGTCAATGGGGAACCTGGAGAATCTATCAGACATCAACGTGGCCTTCGGCAAGGCGATCCACTATCCTCCATGTTATTCATATTGGTCATGGATGTGTTAAATAGCCTTTTTATCAAAGCTGAGGCGATGGGTCTGTTACAGCCACTCACTAGGGGGAACTCTGGGCAGCGGATATCTTTGTATGAAGATGATGTGGCTCTATTTATCTGGCCTATAGAGGAGGAGATGAACCTAACAACACAAGTTCTGCAAGCATTCGGTCAAGCATCAGGACTGCACACCAATTTTCAGAAAAGTTGCGCCATTCCTATAAGGTGTGAGGAGCCTGAAGTTGCTGAAATTGCATCCAATTTGAGCTGCTCCTTGGCTGCATTCCCATGTACCTATCTAGGTTTGCCAATTTCAGATAAGAAGTTAAGGAGAGCTGATCTCTTACCTTGGGTGGAAAAGATAGGGGACAGATTACCTAGTTGGAAAGCTCATCTCATGAATATGGCTGGTCGAGCAACATGGGTACGGTTTGTCCTATCAGCTCTTCCTATACATCTACTAATCGCGTTAAATATCCCTAAATGGTTCATCAAAGCAACCGATAAGATTAGAAGAACATTTTTGTGGAAGGAAAGAAAAGAAGTAAATGGTGTGCTTGGTATCTTGGGAGAAAGTACAGAGACCTCTACAGCTTGGTGGACTAGGGATTCCTAATTTTGAAATCATGGGTTGGGCTCTACAACTCAGATGGCTTTGGTTACGCAAAACAGATCAGAGCAAGCCTTGACTGTCTTTAGATATCCCTGCTCACACCAATGTGGTGGCACTTTTTCAAATAGCAATACAAACAACTGTTGGTAATGGGAACAATACCAAATTTTGGAAGGAAAAATGGATAGATGGTAAATCAATCGGGGATCTAGCACCTACGGCGCTGGCTGCAGTCCCATCTCGGGCTCGTAATTCACGCTCAGTAGCGGATGCTTTGGTTGATAATAATTGGGCTAATGATATACAAGGGGGACTTTCTATGATTGGTTTCTATGAATTGTTTCAGCTAGCTGACATCCTTGCTGTGATAGTGCTAACTGAGGATGAAGACAAACATATCTGGCAGCTTGACATATCTGGGCAATATACAGCTTACTTGGCCTATTTCAATGGAGCCATCAGTTTTGAACCTTGGCGTAAAATTTGGAAGACGTGGGCTCCAGCTAAATGCAAATTCTTTTTGTGGCTAGCTGTGAGAAACAGATGTTGGACAGCTGATCGTTTGGCAAAGAGAAATCTCCCCCATCTGGATCATTGTCTGCTGTGTGATCAGGAAGAGGAAGATATACAACATTTACTCTCTTCTTGTGTTATGGCCAGACAATTTTGGTTTCACATCCTTGGGCAGTTTGGTTGGCAAAATTGTGTCCCCACACGTCACGAGCGATCCTTTGAATGGTGGAGGAAGAGTGGCAAAAAGATTCAGAAGGATAAACGGAAAGGTTTTAATACACTAATTGTGTTGGGCGCCTGGATCATTTGGAAACACAGGAATGAGTGTGTTTTTGAGGGCATCAGCCCAAGTTTGGAGGTGCTACTCAGGGCATTCAAAGATGAACACCATTGGTGGTGTCTAGCTGGGGCTCGGAGCCTTAGCACCTTGAGTGCTGGTCAAGTTGTTGAAGTAGGATAGGGTGATTTTTTTTTGATAACGTGCATGACACGTTTTTGTATTAAGCGGAAGAGAGAGTTTTGTTACAACAGAGACAAGCAAACAGAACAAATAAGAACAACAAGGGGACGATAGCAAAACTAGACTAAACTAGAAAGGCAGGGCTCTAATCCTGAATAGCAAACACAACCCGCTGAACCCCGTCCTGGCCCAAAGCTTTGCTTCCTAAATAATCAGTGGGGCCAGAGCGACTGGTTGAAGCGTCGTCCGCTCGTGAATCCTCCGCTTCCGCTCCTTCCAAACCGATCAAACAACCAATAGAACTAGAGAGTCGAAGCCCTTTCGACGGGCCTTGGGGATCCTTTTTCGGCTCCGTAGCCACCAATCTGCCAGCGTTTCTTCAACCTGGGGGGTTACTCCCTGAAGCCAGATAAAGGAGAGCACCCTTAACCAAGTCTCCCTAATGTACACACATCCAATTAGGAGGTGGTCCAGCGTTTCGACCTCTTGTGCACATAACGCACAGTCATCGTTTTCGCGCAAACCGTGACGTTTCAACCTCTCAGACGGTTCTTCGGTTGGCTCGTCTTGCTTGGCCGATGTTGGACGTCTGAGAGGTAGGATAGGGTGATTTCCTTGGCTAGTTTCCCTACGGTGACGTTTCTAGTGTGTTTTTTCTGCTAGAGAGCAAACTTGTGTGGTCTTCAGCCCCTCACAGCCCGGCCAAGAGTGAGGTGAGCTTTTTGTAAAGGGGTCTTTTTTTCCTCTCTATTAATATAAAGATACGCAACTCTCCTGCGTATTCGAGAAAAAAAATAAGCAGTCAGATAACAGAGAATCCAAATAGCTAACAACAACTAGTTGCCATAGTAATTGAAGGATTCCATGTTGCTTGCAAGTGGGAATTCCCAAAACATACCATGCTTCATCCAGAAGTGCAATCAATCCACCTTTCTGAAAACATGGGAATACATGTTACTGTTAGAGTAGTGTAGCATATTTCTGGCCCATCTAGGCCTTTGGCCTATTAGGCCCAATCTGTGTATATGTAACACCAATCTAGAGCAATGGACATTATCCAGTTATTCAACCCTAACATGGTAACAGAGCCATGGCTCTCTCCTCCGATGCCCCTGTTTCTTCCGCCGCAGGGTGAATCCTCCCCTGTCCGCCGACGAAGCTGACTGGATCCGGTTCTACGATGTCTTCCCTCCCTTCCCTGCTCCTCAGCGCCGTCGATTTGCGGCTTCGCATCCTCTTCGCGCCGCCGGTCGGGGCGGCGCCCCTCTTCTTCTCTTGGCCACTGGTCGAGGAGGAACTCATACCCCTGCTGTTTTTCGTCGAGGTGAAGTCATCCTCCTTTGCTGCTGCTCCTCGGTGTCGTCCTGCTCTTCCTCGGCCTCCGTTGTTGCTATATACTCTTCGGCATCATTAATTCCATCCACCTCGATGCAGCTTGACTGGTTAAGGTAATGGAAGGATCTTGGATCAGATAGCTTATACCTCTGAATGTCCTGCAGGTTGCAAAGATCCAATCATAAGGAATAATCCTTTTCAACCATGTTGAGCTACATGCCACGTAGTAATAGCAAGTCAATCTGAAAACGTACCTCAGGTGGTGCAGCACAAAGAAAGTAAAAGCAATGATAATTTCTTTCCGGGGTATTAATTTGGCACACACGTGATCTTTCCAGCAAGTAAGTTCTGATGGCAGCTCCTGAGATCCGTCCAGTCTTGTCAAATTGAATGTCAACAAACTTGCCAAAGCGACTTTACCCAAAATTGAAAACATATGTGAAAATCAAATGATCATTTGATAATATCCAAAACGGGAGAAATAGAGAGAGAAACCAATCAAAGACTTGCCTTGAGTTGTTGTTTCGCACAGTTTTTGCGTTACCAAAAGCTTCAAGAACTGGATTGGACTGAAATTGTGTACGGTATAACAATATAAGACAAACAGGGAACACTTTTTTTTTTAATTTAGAAGATGCATATAGCAAGCAGATAAATAAATAAAAGGTTAAATGGCCTTGCCTCTAGGACTTCTTGTTCTACTGTACGTCCTTCTACTCCAGATCGCCCACCTAAGTGTGCTAGATATCTCATAAGCATCTTTGTTGTCTCAGTCTTGCCAGCACCACTTTCACCACTGACCAATATAGAGTTGCTTTTCCCTTCATTTATCATTGCCCTGGTTCCGCACATTGACAAGTTGCATAAGAGCAGTGCAGTCATGTAACTCAGTCAATGAATGTCATATTGCCATATATACAAATATTTAGACAACAAGAATTCACCTGTAAGCAACATCCGCAGTAGCAAAGACATGGGGACTCAATTCCCCAAAATCTGCACCCTTGTATTGTTCCATCATGTGGGTATCATAAAGATGTGGCAATCTTTGAAATGGATTTACAGCAATCAAAATGCTGCCAGTGTAAGTCTGAGTGCGCAAAAAGGAATTGTTATCATGAGCTACTTATGCAATTTATTTGGTGTAAGATTTTAGGCAAAAACGGTAAGGAGCTCACATATATTTCATTTAGTTCATAGCGGGTAGCAAGATTCTGAAGAACACCAGGTTCATGTAAGTATGACAGTCTTGTCATATCATCTACTCCAGGTGGCGCTTCCATATCCTTGGGAAAAACTTTTGATCTGTTTGTGGTAACCAATCTTGCGGATAGCCCGCTATAGCCTTGCTATAGCCCCTGGAGAGAGGTGCCGCGACGATATCCCTGATTTTAGGGCTATGGCCGCTAACGGGACTATAGCGGGAAATAGCCCCGCTATGTGCATAGCCTTTTAGGGCTATGGCTGCTGCTTGCTCCATGATGATGACTTAGACTAAGTGATTCACTGCTAGTGATGTGTGCCACAGTGATGGTGTGATGCTGATGGCATGAAACCATAAATTGATAGAGTTATGAACTCAATTTATGTTCTGTTGTGTTTTGAACTTGTAATGTGTGGCATATCTTGTGTGTTTTGGCTTATTTATCATGTTTGCTTATGTAGTGCACTCAAATATTTTCTGAAATTGGTTAAACATGTGCTGAGATATGGTAAATTCCAATATTTTTTTTGTGTGCAAGACGCTAGCTATAGCCTCGCTATAGCCTCTATAGCCTTTCTGGCAGACTGTCGCTAAAATCCATAGCCCGCTATACGCAACATTGGTGGTAACCTGAGCAAAAGCAATTACTTGCAATGAAATTCAGGACCCATTTTCTGTTGAAAAGATACAGCCTATATCCTGAGTCCACAAGAATACTGAGGAACTGTAAAACTTCCTTTTTAGAATAGTGCCAATAGTCCTAAGAAAATGCCAAGTAAAACAAATACCAGCATAATTTGAATTCGTCATAGCAAAAGGATGATGTAGATCTTATGCTGAAAGCATGAGAACAAACTGCAAATGGTACCTTTTTCCCATTGGATGCCTGCACATGTACTTCATTGTTTTTTATGCTAACAACCTCCCCGTCTATCCAAGCTAGAGTTGGGTCTTCTACCCAAACATGAGAACCAACGATGATGTTAACTGGAGTTCCCTGTGAGACAAATAGTGAAATAATCAAAGAGATGTCAAGAAAACAGAGTTAAGGAGTAACCTTATGGCTAAACCATTGTTTGACTCTCTCTTCCTTGCTCTCATGCCAACATGTCAATGAATTCAACGCATCTTGTTGAATTGTTATAGATGTTGTGCATGAAATGAGCAGTGCGATGCCGTGATTCAAATCTCTACACCTAAAAAGGTGAATCGCCGACCGCGGCAATTGGCGTCACGCCCTCTCTGCAATAGTTGGCGCCGGCAAGTGGGCCTCTCCGTTCCCTCCGCAAGGCGAGAAGAGAGCTTGCAGGCAGACCTGGTCGCAATGCTGCAAACTCCTCCGCCACGATTTCCTCGCGCAGCGCCGCAACCACCGCCCTTTCTCTGATCCGTTTTCCCCGTCGTAACAGGATGGGAAGTTATATCGTATTGTCCTGCCTGATTTCTCTCTCTTTTCACAAACTTCTCCACGCTCCCACATACTCCTCGGAGGAAAAGAACTCCCCACGGCCGTCGTCACCCCCATCCCATGCCGAACTAGCAGAAGCTGCCGGCCCACACGACCTCCTCTGCGCAAACCGACTGCAACGACAATGGCCATGTATGGAAGACCTTCTCCTCCTCACTTCCCCGAGGAGCGACAGCGGTGGTGGTGGCGCACGCAATCTGGCCAAACCGCAACACAGCATCCCCTTTTAATGCTTTGAGTAAGGTCCCCTTTTTCTCCTCTTTCCGTTTTTGTGTTCCACATGAAAAATCCTTCGCTTCTATGTTGTTCTGGATTTTCCGACGAATCTTCGGCCATGCTTGAGCTCCGGCCATGCACATTCATGGCGCCGCCGCGCGAGATCGTCGTGGTCCTGGATGAAAAGAAGTAGATGCGTTGTAGGACCGAAATGGGCGACCAGAGGGGGGGGTGAATGGGAGCCTTTAAAAAATTCTTCTCAAAGAAGAACAAGGCCTATGTCCTGATTACGACCCGGCGCGCCTCTCTTCTAACCGTCAAGGTGACACAAGTCAACTCGTGACAAGCTCACCCTAGGAACGAGTTAGGAAAGGTCAAAGCGAAGCGGCAGCGAAACAAAAGGAGCTGCTCACTAATCACTATCTCAACAAAAGCTTTAATTAACCTCAAGAAGGATTAACCAAGTAAGGCTCCTTAGCTACACAAGCTCATCTGTACTGCACACGACCAAAGCAAAAGCTAGCATATACATGCCATGCTATAGAAACAGTAATCCACCAGACTAATCAAAGAGCATCGGAGACTAGCTAATCAAGGTCATAGGAAATTAGTTTAACAAAGAACCTTGACCAGACAACAAGTAACGATGAATAAAATAATTAGCTCACTATTCATCTGAATAAACAAAGCAAGGCATTGCTGCAAGAAAAAGGCACTTAAAAAACACTCGCTGAACTCCTGGATCCAAGCACAGGTGACCGATCAAAACAAGCTCATTTATGTGCTACTGCAATCATCAGCCATGCGTGAGAATTAGAACAAAACACGAGCAGAGCGAAGTTGTTACCTTGCTTCTCACCTAACACGGCTTCTGATCAGTCGATGTTTACCTGCTGGACCTTGAGCACACACAGCTGCTCACCTGGGAAAAAACGAAGCTTGAGCTGCTGAGCGCGCGCGCGTGAACACAGCAGCAGCGCTGGGGAGCGCGTCGCCTGCTGCACTGGACTGGGCTGTTGCGTTGCTTGCTTGTCTGATTCCTGCACTTGACGCTGAACAGGCTAGGTCGGATGCTGTAGCTGCTCTGAACCTGCACAAAAACGATCTCACCTGCACTTGTGCTGCTGCGCCGTTTGCTGTGCTGGGCCACACGAACTGTTGCTCCGTTTGGCCTGCTGGATGACTGGACCGAGCAACACGAGCTGGGCCACTCGAGCACGACGAGCTGGGCCTTGAGCACGCGCAAGCTGGGCTGCAACTTGCTCGGCCTGCTGGCCGTCGAATGCACGTGCGTCGATGCGTGCTCGTGCACCTCGCGACCAAGAACAAGGATGAACACAAGAGAAACCGAGCAACTTCAAGCGAATTGATCTCTCTCGGTACACCACGGATCGACGTGATGGACCGTGGACATGTGCTCCGGCTCATGCTTGTTTCTCTTTATTTGCTTGATTGTGCTCAACTAGTCATTTGCGCGCGCCCATGCGCGCGGCCGAATTTATAAGTGAATCAAGTAAATTAAGTTGGAAGTGGATACCGATAAAAATAATACATTTTTTTTACCACAAATGTAAATGTGCATCCGATAGAATGTATCACAGTGATATATTATGTACTCATAGCATTATAATAGAGTCCTAATAGGCACACATAATTTACAATAATATCAAGTTTAGTTATAAGCAAAATTAGAGGCTGGCGAGCATGGTGACAATATCGGAGAGTACTATAATATTGTTGAAGCACTTGGAGGATGGCTTTTGCCTTCCTTACACTACAATCTACTCTGTTCTGCTCTGTTGTGTACAAAGTAGTAAGTGGATAGGAGACAGATAAGAACATAGTAACATTATGAGTGTTAGACATGCACTGGTTCATGTGCATGCATAATGTTAATATGTGCACAGATAAATTATTTGCTAGCACTTTGATGCTTACACTGATCCATTCAGCTGTTCTCTACATGGAGACTCATCATTGTTACCACTGTCCTTTTCCACCCTTACTGCACATTGCTCTAGCTCAGCCATCACAGATACTCCACCTGGCTGTGGAGAACGTTTCCTATCCTATAGCACAAGCCCCCATAAGGACGATTGTCATTCATCAGTAAAAAATATTTTGCAATGTATTACTGTAGGTGGAATCTCTTTTCATAATTCCAACTAATTGTTGTGCAGGTGTTTCAAACATTGTTACTGTATATAAAACATAGCATTATTTGGGGCAGCGAAGGAGTCTTATTCTCCTTCTATATTTGAAATCTAAACTACTATCAGTATGTTCTGGATGTTGATACAACACAAAGTAGAAGGTTAATCAAAGGGCATGAGCAAAATACACTATGCAACCTTTTCTCGTCAGGTGCAATCATAGGTCATTGTCAATCACTAATGGTTGCGCTTTTAACTTTGTAAATTTAGTTATACTCCAGTTTATAATTGTTGTACACAGGTTACGTGATAATGACGTACATCTATTTTGCACTAACTATTGGGAAGAAAACATGGAATAACCTCCAAGACAGGGAACTAAATAATGTAAATTAATCACTATTTACTAAACACTTCACTTTTGGGCATTGACAAATGAAAACTCACCTAAGAATAGGAGAAATGTACTCACAACCTGGATGGCATGTATTCCTAAAAAACTAACAAGGGATGTTGTGGAGAACTGGATATTGTTTGCACGGTCATTGTTATGGTGAATCCCAAATAATATCTTGTAAAGGAAATATAAGATTGCTAAATTAAAACATATACGATGCATAGAGAATTAAAGGAAAAGAGAATTTTTGAAACAGTCTTTATATATGGAACCTCTTGAAACTGATGGAACATAGAGAAGAAATATTTTTTTTGCCTTTTGAATGCACAGGACAACAGCTTCTCCTGCAGATTCCTCATTCTGCATGGGAACATGGCATATGCTGCATGCTAATGATGCATCCTAAGAAGCAGAGATGGACTTTAAGACGTACGACAAATGAAAAAAAAAACAGACTTTCAGAAGGAACACAAGCTTTGAATTGCAACAAAATTGAAAATTGATTTAAACAATGAGATGAAAAAAAATGTGTGCATTCCAATATTGTTAAAAGAAAAGATTGTAGGGAAAAGTCCACTATAACTCATATTTTTAACATTTTACTGATACCTGGAGTACTATCCTAAGATACAGACCTATCTTTAGTCAGTTGATGATCTCATTCCACCTTTTCTGGTTTTGCCCAAAAAATTGGTTATTTTGATTTCCATTTTACCAAAAAAAACATGCACCAAATTAATTAAATAAAATGTTAGCACATGATGATATCCACTATACTGCAGAGGATTCATCAATTTGATATGTGAAATCAATCCTCTGATTGTATATCTTTCAGAACATGCACTTTATCTTTCAGATGAAGTTTTGATCAATTAGATATGTGAAATCCAGCAGGTTTCTAGCTCTGTAGCTCTCTTACGTAACTTCATCTAAAAATTTGCAAGACATGAAGTAGTCCTCTGATGTGTTTGAGGAAAAGGTTATTCTCTTAAAATGCAAGGTGGAACAAAAAAAAGGGAAATTAGTGAGCAGTCTAGCACTTATCAATTAGGTAACCATTTAAATTGTTTCCCCAAGTATAATTCAATTGTGTGATACTACTTCTATCTAGTGTCTTTCCATGTTATGCCATCAGCATGGGTACAGCTTTGTTGCAACATGCCAGAACTACCAAACATAAGCAAGTAGAAGGCCTGCAACGGTAGCACCTTTACCCTTACAATGATGAATCTAATTACAAGCACCAGCTCCCTCATAGTTGGTGTAGCCGAGATGAATTACTCATACAGTATGTCAAATGTCGATGCAAAACCTGAAAGCCAACAGGAAGATATTATTCATATCGTCTCATCCTGGTGTCTGTCTATCTAAATCTATGCTAAAAAATTCTTGGGCATAAATAAAACTATCTTAAATGAGAGCTACTGACAACAAGACAGAAACACAATTTTTTGGTTAATGTATGTATGCTGAAAATCACTGGGCACAAACCAAATCAAACTAAATCAGCCTAAATTGACTAAATGAGAGTTGTGTACTACAAGGTAGGTACACATAATTTTTAGCTGGTTTTAATGATACCAAAGCTTAGGGAAAATCTCAATAGAGGTCTTACTTGTAGAATAGAGCATACTTTAGGAATAGTCTGGTAAGAACATGAGCTTAATAAAGAGAGTTCAGAATGGAACATACTTTATGAATGGTCTGGAAAGGACATGAGCTTAATAAACAGAGTACATAATGCAGCATACTTTAGGAATGGTCTGGAAAACAGGAGCTTAATGAAACGATATGGCCAATGGCATGTATGTCAAGCAATACCTCTAGAAATAAGAGCAGCGCAAAAACATCTGAAAATTATGAGTAGCTTGGCAAGCATCCATCCATTATCAGCACCTTCTGAAATCTGTTAAGGTAGATCAAGTTGAGGCGAGAATGAATGATAGAAAATAGAAGGTAGCAAATGAATACCTGAATCCTACCGTTTAAATATGAACGAATTGCCTAATTAGACCTTTACTGAACACTTTCAGCTTCCAATTATATTTTTTAGTAACCGTTTATGCAAGAATTTTATTTTTCCACCTTTAATTACTTGATTACAATCGATTTGAGCCCTGCAGATATTTTCCTCATGAGTCCCTTGTTGATACATCACCATGACCATTGAATCAAGCCTAAGGTTTGGCAAACAAAAGGGAGCAAGCAACATTATTTGAAGAAGAAATTCCAGCTAGAAACTGCAAGGAATAGCAATTGATTATTCACAATAGCATCAATATATGGTAAGTGTTGACCTGCATGAACTGTGGAGTAGTAACCCCTGATTATTAGTAAACACTAAGCAATAGGCATTGAGTACCCACTGGATTTCAAAGTAAAGAGTCGATGTAGCGAACACAACTTATCATCGAGTTAAAACTTCCTATATACTAATAGGAATCTTCCGGTGAGCACCCAAAAAGCATAGCATTGATACCCATCCATAAGTGATGAAGTAATGAAGCAAGAAAGAGGAGGGACTAAAATCACTACAGAAGCCAGTATGTTAGTCGGAACACCACCCGTACATCATAGGTTTTATGAGCAACGGTAGCACGAATCTAGTCACAAAATTGCCTAAATACCTGGAATGAGAACAACCAAAGTATCAATTGATAAATTCACAGGGGGCAACACTGGTCTAACAAATGATGCAGGGATTGAACAATGGATTCGTGCATTCGTTGAGAACAAATTGACTTACTAACCTCACTAGACGGAATTGCTAACATAAAACAAAAATTCACAAGAAGCTCATCTGAATCGCCCAATATAGAAGCTGAGGAATCATCTAAATCAAACGAAGAAATACCTTCATGGCACGTCGGGATCTCAGGGGCTGCTCCGGACCTACGACAGCTCCAGCAGCGCGGCTCCCCATTATGTCAGGCTCTGCGCGAGCATAAGAACACACCACTGGATGAAATCGGATCAGATCACACAGGGTTCGAGCCAAGTGGAGAGAGAAAAGAGAACGGGAGGAGGAGAGCTGAAGATGTATGGCATAACGACATGGAAGGGGCTCTGGTCGTATGCGGCCTCGGTGTTCCTGCAAGCAAGCTCGAAGAAGAAGAACATCAGCTCGGCGTTGCCCTGGTTAGGTACGCGGAGACGTGGTGATAGAAGGGGAAGATCACCTGACCTGTACCCGACGCCGCTGCGGCATGGCTCTTCCGCCGCCTGTTCCACGCGCCACGGCCCGTCGCCGCCCCTGCGCGCCCCCGGCCGTCGGTCCCAGACCGCAACTGCCGCCGCCTCCCTCACGCACCGCCACACGGTCCGCCCTCTCCGCGCCCGGCTATGCCACCGTCGGCCCCGGCGCACCTCTGCCGCCGCCTCGACTGCACGCCGCAGGCGCCGCTGCGGCGCAACCCAGGCGCAACCGCGGCGCCGCGCAGCCGCCGCCATCGTCGCCGCCGTCGCCTCCATGGCTACCCGACTGGCCAAGTCGGGTGAAGGGGAGGGGAGATATTTTGAGACGGGGACCGCGTTCGTAATTTTTAAAAAATGCAGGTACCTAAATGCAAAGTTTGTGTGGTGGGGAGAGAAGAGGGGCAGATATTTGGCGTGGAGGACGGCGGACGTGATTTACTGAGAACGCATGGGCCTAAATGCAAAAAGACGCCGGCAACTGTCCATTTCTAGCCATCGGATCGTCGATCGGACGGCCGGAACCGTTCGCGATGACGTGGCCACCCTGGCTGGGCGCCGACCCCGCCATCTTTCATAAGGTTAGATCAGGGCTGTCTACGAGTACCGACTGCTTATCTCCCTCTCTCTGGCAGATGCGATATCTGCTCCGAGGTGGAGCTAATGTCGTATGCTGCCGCTCACGCCCTCGGCCAATAGTGCGACGGGCTGAGGACCGGTCTCGTTGATGGAGCTGCCAAGGGTGGGTGAACGCCCCAGGCTGCTCCCTCCCTCCTGGGGGGGGGGGGGGGGGGGGGGCTGCCCATGGCGCGAAGGGGCACCCACCCACTCGCGGCACCCACGGTGGCCGATTCGTGCTCTGAGTGCAGTTCTTGGAAAAGGCCCCTCGCGTGGACGATGGGCCTCTTCTGGCCCAGGCTGTCAACATCCATCCATACTCCCTCCGTCCACAAAAGGATGCAACTATGGTATCCGTGCAGGTCAATTGCGTTCAAGTTTGACCAAGTTTATAGCAAATAGTATTAGCAGTTATGTCTCTAAATAAATTTATTGTGAAAATATATTTTATAGCTAATCTAAAGGTACTTATTTTGTATGAAAAATGTTTGTACTTTTTTATATAAATTTAGTCAAACTTCAGGTTGTTTGACTCCTCGAAACTTGAGAATTGTATTCTTCTGTGGACGGAGGTAGTATTTAGGATCCGGGTGGCAGCTGCTGGAAGGGGCCTTGTGGATGAACAATCCAGAGCAGAGCGAGCCTCCAGGGACTCTGTTAGAGCCTTTTCTACTTCGCCTTGTGTCCGCAAGTCTACGCGTTGCAGGCACACTTTATTTGTACTAGGGAAAGAGCACGTGCCATAGGCACGTGTTTTACAAGAACATAGAAAAACCAGGTTTCAATTTCAAAAGGGTGCACAAATATCGTTATAATTTTATTGTATATTTATATATTTTATGAAGGATTGTGGAAACAATTTATTAAAAATTTATCAATCCTCCCTGATACATAGTAGAGTCAGGTTAAAAAAGAAAAAAAGGAAAACAACGAACGGGAAAGGAGTCCGTCAGGCAGGTCTATTGACGTGGGATTAGCCAAGGTAAAAAAGTTCAGAAAAGAAAACATTAGATAACACATTATTAGAAGTTTGTAGAGCCATCGAAACAATTCTTGTTCTTGGCGGCCCAGTTCTGAGCATGACTATCGGCACTGGTGGGTGTGCGACGCGGAAAACATGGATGTGGAACTCGACGGCGGCGATGAGCTCGAAACACAATAGTCCCCTTCCTCGTGGTAGTTCCCCGCACGACAGACTCGGTAATGTTTGTGAAGAGAAAAACAAGGAGTCCGGTTAAAAAGAGAAAAAAGGAAAACAACGGACGGAAAAGAAGTCTGTCAGGCAGGTCTATTGACGTGGGATTAGCCAAGGTAAAAAGTTCAGAAAAGAAAACATTAGATAACACATTATTAGAAGTTTGTAGAGCCATCGAAACAATTCTTGTTCTTGGCGGCCCAGTTCTGAGCATGACTATCGGCACTGGTGGGTGTGCGACACGGAAAACATGGATGTGGAACTCGACGGCGGCGATGAGCTCGAAACACAATAGTCCACCTTCCTCGTGGTAGTTCCCCGCGCGACAGACTCGGCAATGTTTGTGAAGAGAAAAACAAGGAGTCCGGTTAACAAGAGAAAAAAGGAAAACAACGGACGGGAAAGAAGTCCGTCAGGCAGGTCTATTGACGTGGGATTAGCCAAGGTAAAAAAGTTCAGAAAAGAAAATATTAGATAACACATTATTAGAAGTTTGTAGAGCCATCGAAACAATTCTTGTTCTTGGCGGCCCAGTTCTGAGCATGACTATCGGCACTGGTGGATGTGCGACGCGGAAAACATGGATGTGGAACTCGAGGGCGCGATGAGCTCGAAACACAAATTGTGTCTAAATAAGGTACTAGCGACCCTCTCCTAGTCCCCTTCCTCGTGGTAGTTCCCCACGCGACAGACTCGACAATGTTTGTGAAGAGAAAAACAAGGAGTCCGGTTAAAAAAGAAAAAAGGAAAACAACGGACGGGAAAGGAGTCCGCCAGGCAGGTCTATTGACGTGGGATTTTGAACAATGAAAAAAGAGATCGGCTTGTGGGAAAGGACTCTTTAGTTTTTGATCTGGTTTGGAGAAGGAAGTCTCGGTTGGAAAATAAAATCGTGGTCTGGAGAAGGAAGTCTCGGTTGGAAAATAAAACAGTGGGTATGGGTTTTTATTTGGGTGAGAAAAAAAACAATGTTTTGTACGGGCAAATATGTTTTGGTTCGGCAAAAGTAATTTTTTTGTCATGACAAGTGGGGTCGGGTGAAGGGTAAGGGGTAGACTTTTTGGTGCAAATTGACATCAATTTCGTCCGCAGGCACGTGTGCGGCACGTGTTTTAGAAAAAAAATACTAATTTAGATGTGTAATCTACATGGACTCTTTAGATTAATCTAGCGTGTTCGATCATCATAAAATCCGACAGTGTAGGCTCAAAGGTGAGATATAATCAATATGGACTCTTTAGATTAATTTAGAGCGTTGGATCATCATAAAATCCGACGGTGTGGGATACCGCCCTTGCAAATGTCATTTCCTGCACGTGTGCGGCACGTATTTTAGAAAAAAATACTAATTTAGATGTGTAATCTACATGGACACTTTAGATTAATCTAGAGCGTTCGATCATCATAAAATCCGACAGTGTAGGCTCAAAGTTGAGATGTAGTCAATATGAACTCTTTAGATTAATCTAGAGCGTTGGATCATCATAAAATCCGACGGTGTGAGATATAGATGACGACGGACGAAACGAAAGACGACGGACGAAACGAAAATTTCGTCGTCCTATATAGATGGCCTTAATTGTCCTCATGCATTGTCTTTATTTGCGCAACCACGAGTTAAAAAGGGAATATTTTATCAAATTTAGGCAGCATGTATTATTTCTATTTTTGTTCTTACTTGCATGTGTTTGTTTCTATTTCCCCCTTGTTTCCAGATACAACGTGCCGGATTCGCAAGCCCAACACCTATCCAAGCTCAGTCATGGCCAATTGCCATGCAGAGTCAAGATGTAGTAGCTATAGCGAAGACTGGGTCTGGCAAACTCTTGGGTATTTACTTCCTGGATTTATGCATATTAAGCGCCTGCAGAACAGCACAAGGAATGGTCCAACAGTGCTAGTTTTGGCACCAACAAGGGAACTTGCAACACAGATTCTGGATGAAGCTGTGAAATTTGGCAGATCAGCAAGAATATCTTGCACGGTTTGTTCCTTCTGTTTCTATTTTAATATATACGATCAAGTACTTTATGTTATGTAACCTTGATAAAGCTTTTTAACTCAGAATAATCTTTTGTGGTACTTTAAACATATTTTGAAATTGTTGATAATGTGGTGTTGTACAGTTGGCTGTTTTTAATATTTTTGGCTCTGTGTCTCGATCTCTTGTTTGTATTTCCATCGTCTAACCATTGTATTCTTTTCTGATTATGTAGTGCCTATATGGTGGTGCTCCTAAATGTCCTCAGTTGAGAGATTTAGACAGAGGAGTTGTCACGCCCGTTTTCAGAAGAAAACGAACCAACTCATATGCAAGTCTTTAACCAAGGCAACTCACATATAATCGACAAAAATAAATATCACAGCGTGCAAGAATAAATAGAGAGTAGTAAATAGCATTATTACAAGCCAAGGTTTGTTAAACCGCCCCTGTCTGCCTCACTCGGCCCAGCTGCCCAAGTTCGCCTCGTCGAGTCCTCGGTCCTTGGTTTTGAGGCCCAAACCAAGGGAAACCGTCCACCGATGATTTTGTGGCCAAATCACCAAACCCCGCGCGCAAACTTCGGTTGTTAGCCGCCACCTTGCGCCGGCTTCTCGTCCGCGTACGAGCTTCGGTTGTGAGCCGCTACCTCGCACCGGAACCACGTCCCCTTGCTCGTTCTTGCCAGCATGTGAACCGCACTTGATCCACCGGCCACCGGGTCCCTCGAACCAAGCCTACTTGTCTCTCCGCTCCTCGGAGGCCGCCATGGCTAAGACCTTTCGCGCCTGTTCTTCACCTGCACCAATGCAACCAAGCCGCATTCTACACCTGCAATACTTGAGCCAAGGGAAACGTCAATCCACACCACGTTGTCAATCACTCATCACACCAGGAAGCGACCATCCACCGGTCCTCGGACACACTGGGTCCTCACCATAGAATAAATAGAGTCTTTATTTAACGCTGCAAACGAAGCTCCTCTAAGACCTTGAGGTTGCCTGGCAGAGACGCAGCCTAGAACTCCTGGAAATCGCCAGTGAACTCCTCAAAGCTCTCCACGTCTGAACAAATCCGGATCGGTCGTTGCAAAAATAAATGAACAAGCGTGAGCACATGCCGTACTCAACAAGCTAAAGATAACGAGATGATATGCAAGGCTTAAACAAGAATAGGCTGAAAGTTTAAGCATTTAGCATTTTAATTGATCAAATTTGTAATTAAGCAAACTTAAGTATAAGTTTATACCACCCACAATTAATGAATAAAATAACATAAAGATGAGAGTCTCAACGTAAAGTAAATGATTTGAATAAAGTTCCGATAAATTAAATATGTGAGTGTCCAGGCCGCTCGTAACCGTGAGCACGGCTATCATGATAGTTTTTTATTAATCTTGCAAGGTTTGTACAGCTTTACCCAGCAGAAGTGTCACCCTTTTTGCCGAGGTTTGCAAGGCCCCATTAGACACTTCCTTTGGTGAATGGCCAGGGGTTCACTATGAAGCCTTTACAAAGATACGTTAGTAATGATAGCTCGCTAAGGATTCATGATCAGCGTGATGTATAAACCTCTCCAATGGGCACACATTAGCAAATGCTTCCTCCCAAATAGGGGCCGGGTTATACACCAACTACAGTCTCCCCCTCTTGCCTCTTGCGAGTAAAGCTACCAAGACTAAAATATCTAATTAATTGGCTAAGGCCAGAGCCCATTAGCACTGCGGTTGTACGGTATGTCCCGGGTGGCTCTCCATGTTTCCAATTAAATAGATGATCTTGTTACCGAGGCATAACGTGATAAAGTCAAAATTAACATAGGGGTTCAACTAAACAGTAGAGCACTAGCAAAAAGCTACAACAAATTTATTAACCCATGGTAAAGGCATGATAATCAGGATAGGGTGGCTAGGCATGTCCTTAATAGGAAAACCCATCAAAATTAAATATAACATGCAACTATGGTCGGTTGAACATAAAAGTAAGTTCTTAATTTAAATAGGACAAAGCATGACCAAGGCGACTTGCCTTCAGCGAACCCTTGCTGCTGCCCGAACTCCTCGAACTCCTCTCCCGGGAAGTCCTCAAAGCGCGGATCGTCTACCGGTACACACATGCACAAGCAAAAGAAATAATAAGAAAACAGTACAACAATCATAAGAAACCAACACATTGTCCACACATATAGATTGTACATGAAACGACGATTCCAACGATATCTTGAACGCGTAAAACAGAGTTAAGATGCAAAAGTTATGATAAAAACAAGATTAAGGGCATGCTGGTAAAGAACAGGAACTTCCAGGGGCCTAAACGTAAATAAAAGGACTAAACCGTAAAGATTTTAGAACTGCGCGAAGTAAAGATGTAAATAAGAAGAAAGCCAGGGGCTTTTCTGCAAAACGGCAGACGGCGACGGCGGTCTTAACGGCCGGCTGACGCCAGCGCTGACGGCGTCAGTGACGTCAGCACGACGTCGGCGCGGGGCGGCGCCGTGGACCACGCCGTAGACGAGGTCCACGGGTCCACGGTGGACCGGGCTTCATACCCCTTCGCGGGTTAAGATCTGAACCGCCGGAGGAAGATCGGACGGCGGGCGGCCGTTCCGGCGCGCTGTCGACGGCGGCGGCGGCGGCAACACGGTGGCGCCATGGCCGACTAGCGGCGGCGCACGCGAGCGGGTGCTGCGGTGCACGAGAGAACGCGCCAGGGGCACGTGAGGGCGGCGGAGCTCACCACGAACCCGATGACGGCGACAGCGAGGCTTGGAGACGGCCGGAAGAGGCGGACCGAGCGGCGGCGGTGCTAGGGTTAGGAAGCGGCGGCGGCGGCTAGGTTTTAGGGGAAAAGGCGGCGCGAGGAGCGGCGGCGTAGGTTAAATAGGCCGAGGGGCGCCTTGGCGTGCGTGCCACGCCACGAGGCGGCGCTTCGCGCGCGGTCGAGCGCGACCCGGACTCGAGCCCGAGTCCGGTGCGGCGACGGCGAGCGGAAGGGGATGACGCGCGGGCCCCACCGGTCAGCGGCTGGGCGAAGGTGGCCGGGAGCGCGGGCGCGAGCGAGGGCGCGAGCGAGGGCTGAAGGCGGAAAGCTGCGCGGCGTGAGCGAGAGCGGAAGGCGGAAAGCTGCGCGGCGCCTTCGACGTCGGCAAGCCGGCGGGCGCGGGCCGCGCGGAGCTGGGCCACGGCTGCTGGGCCGCGCTGCGACTGGGCCGGCCGGCTGCGAGGCGAAACAAGCAAGGGGTGAAGCTGTGCGGGCCGAAAAGATCAAGGGGCAAAACTAGACTTGCTGAATTTAAACAAAACAACAATCAAACTAACTCGAATTCAACCAAACTTGAATTCGAACAACTCAAAAATGAAATGCAGCAGCATGAATGCAACAATGCAACCTCAACTTTATTTTAATTTGAGAAAATGTTTTTCCAACACGCATTTAATTCGAATAAATTCTAGAAAATCCTTAAAAAACTTAACTGAGCACAAATAAATTCTAGAAATTTTTATTAATTGAAAAAGTTGAATTTTAGGGTGTTACAAACCTTCCCCCCTTAAGAAGAATCTCGTCCTCGAGATTCGGATGGATTATCGAAGAGATCTGGAAATTCTGCCTTCAACTCATCCTCCCTTTCCCAAGTTGCCTCATCCTCTGAATGGTGACTCCACTGCACCTTGCACATGGTAATTGACTTGTTTCGCGTAACTCTCTGCAGCGTCTCCAAAATTCTGATAGGTCGCTCGTCGTAAGTCAGATCATCGGACACATTCAGCTCTTCCAAGGACAACTGCTCCTCTGGTACCCTGATACACCGTTTCAACTGAGAGATATGGAATACATCATGCACATCCGAGAGTCTGGCTGGCAATTCTAACCGGTAAGCAACTTCTCCCATCCTCTCTAGTATCTTGTATGGGCCAATAAAGCGGGGTGACAACTTCCCTTTTACTTTAAACCGGCGCATGCCTCTGACGGGTGACACCTTCAAATATACAAAATCGCCTTCCTCAAAGGTTAAAGCTCGGCGACGAGTGTCAGCATAACTTTTCGGCCTTGACTGCGCTGACCTCAGATTTTCCTTTATCATCTACACTTGCTTATCAGCCTCTTGTAGAACCTCTGGTCCAAACACTTGACTTTCTCCAGCCTCGTTCCAGAAGAGAGGCGTCCTGCACCTTCTCCCGTACAAAGCTTCGAACGGTGCCATCTTGAGACTCGCCTGATAGCTGTTATTATAAGAGAACTCCGCATAAGGTAAACTCTTTTCCCCGCTGCTTCCATGCTTTAAGGCACAAGCCCTTAGCATATCCTCCAATATCTGATTAACTCGCTCTGTCTAGGCCATCTATCTGAGGATGGTATGCTGAACTGAAATTCAACTTTGTATCCATAGACTCATGTAGCTTCTGCCAGAACCGTGACGTATACTGAGTACCCCTGTCAGAAACTATTTTCTTAGGCACACCATGCAAACACACGATCCTGGATATGTATAACTCTGCCAACCTAGCGCTGGTGTACTCGATTCTCACAGGTATGAAATGAGCTACCTTAGTAAGCCGATCCACGATAACCCATATAGAATCATGACCGTTCCGAGAGCGGGGTAACCCTACTATGAAATCCATGCTGATTTCTTCCCACTTCCATTCTGGCACTTTCAACGGTTGGAGTAGCCCTGCTGGCCTCTGATGTTCTGCCTTGACCCTCTGACAGGTGTCACACACAGCCACATATTCAGCCACATCTCTCTTCATACCATACCACCAGTACATCTGCTTTAGATCTTGATACATCTTAGTGCTTCCAGGGTGAATAGAATATGCGGAATCGTGAGCTTCTCTGAGGATGGTCTTTCTAAGATGATCGATGTCAGGCACACAAATCCTTCTACCAAGCCAAAGTGTTCCTTGTTCATCGAGTCGGTAGTCAGGTGCCTTCCCTTCACTCATCAGCTCCTTGATTTCCATTACCTTAGCATCCTCTAGCTGACCATCTCGAATTTCCTGCTCCAAGGTGGACGCTAACTCTAGTGTGACTCCTTCAGTGTGAGCTACCATCCCAAGGTTCAATTTCTCAAACTCCTTAAACAATTCTTCGGGAAGCTCGTGCGCCAGCACCATGTTCAACTGGTCCTTCCTACTCAGAGCATCCGCAACGACATTTGCCTTGCCCGGGTGATAATGTATCTCCAGATCATAGTCATTAATCAGCTCCAACCAACGGCGCTGCCTGAGATTGAGATCCCTCTGGGTAAAAATGTACTTCAAGCTCTTGTGGTCTGTATAGATATTACACTTATTCCCCACGAGGTAGTGTCTCCAAATCTTCAGAGCGTGTACCACAGCTGCCAACTCCAAGTCATGTGTAGGATAATTCTGCTCATGCTTCCTCAACTGCCTCGATGCATATGCAACCACATGTCCTTCCTGCATAAGCACACACCCCAATCCTAGCTTAGACGCATCACAATAGACGTCAAAGCCTTTGCTGATATCCGGCATCACAAGAACAGGGGCCGTAGTCAACAGCTGTTTTAGCTTCTCAAAACTGGCCTGACAAGCTTCGGTCCACTTGAAGTCTGCATCCTTCTCTAAAAGTGAAGTCAGAGGCTTTGCTATCTTAGAGAATCCCTCAATGAACCGACGATAGTAACCTGCCATTCCCAAGAAACTTCTTACCTGCTTCACAGAAGTGGGTGGCTTCCAGTTCAACACATCATTGACCTTCCCTTGATCGACTGCTACACCACCATCAGTAATAGACATGACCCAGAAAAGAAACTTCCTTCATCCAGAACTCACACTTGCTGAACTTGGCATACAGCTGATTCTCTCTCAACTTCTGCAACACCAACCTCAGATGCTCTTCATGCTCTTCCTCGTTCTTGGAGAATACCAGAATATCATCGATGAACACCACCACGAACTTATCCAGATATTCCATAAACACCTTATTCATCAGATACATGAAGTAAGCGGGAGCATTAGTCAAACCAAAGGACATTACCGTATACTCATAAAGGCCATATCTGGTGGAGAAAGCTGTCTTGGGAATATCACAAGGCCTGATCTTCATCTGATGATAACCGGAACGCAGATCAATCTTAGAAAACACTCTGGCACCTCTCATCTGGTCAAAAAGGTCATCAATCCTGGGCAATGGATACTTATTCTTGATAGTGACATCATTAAGTAACCTGTAATCCACACACATCCTCTCTGTGCCATCCTTCTTCTTTACAAAGATAACCGGTGAACCCCACGGTGAAGAACTAGGACGGATAAAGCGTTTACTTAAAAGTTCCTTTAATTGTTGTTTAAGTTCTTCTAAATGTTTAGCAGAGAGTCTATATGGTCTTTGCGAGATGGGTGCAGTACCAGGAATAAGATCAATGAGAAATTCGACATCTCGGTCAGGTGGCATACCTGGCAACTCGTCTGGGAAAACATCCGGGAAATCACACACCACCTTAATGTCTTCCAAAACCACACCTTCAGCCTGGTTCACTATCCCCTTAGTTGTACCATCTGCTACATCATCGGTTGCTCTCCCTGTCCCCTCGGACTGGACGGCCACATACTCAATCTGCTCCCCGTCTGCGCTGGTAAGCAACACTGACTTCTTGGCACAACGGATGGTGGCATCATGCTGACTCAACCAGGACATCCCGAGTATGACGTCGAGACCACGAGTATCTAGTACTATTAACCTTGCCCAGAAGTCTTTTTCCAGAATTTTAAGGTTAACTTTGGGACACATGTAGAGTGCTTTCATTTCCCCTCCTGGTGAACTAACTATCATGCGTTGCTTCATGATGTTCATGGGTATGTTATGTTTTGCTACAAACTGTGCGGATATGAAAGAATGGGATGCTCCAGAATCGAATAAGACAGATGCAGGAGCTGAGTTGACTAGGAACATACCAAGCAACACGTTGGGGGCATCTTGGGCAGATTCTGCAGCCACGTGGTTCACCCTGCCATGCATATAGTTCTGGCGTCCCTTGCTGCCCTGCGGTGTTTGATTTCCATTCCTGGCCTGCGGAGTCTGCTGGTTCTGGCTCTGCGGAGTCTGTGCATTTCTTCTGGGGCAGTTATTGGCAAAGTGACTGGGATCGCCACACTTGAAACAAGCACGAGGGGTAGTTGTGCTGCCTGGAGCTGGTGCCTTCACTGGTGTCTGAGCTGGAGTAGTCTGGCGGTTCTGTTGGAAGTTCTGTTGGGTGTTCTGCTGGGATGCGGGGCGTTGCGGTGTAGGTGCGGAGCGCTGACCCTGGTTCTGCCCATATCCACCATTGTAACCTCCAAAGCGGAACGGGGTGTTCTGCTGAGGTGGGGTGAAGCGAGGGCGAGTGATGCTGCTAGACTGTCCTGAACCACTGAACTTCCTCTTCTCTCCCAGCTCCTGGCGTTTGTGTTCCAGACCAATTGCCTTGTCAATAAGTTCCTGAAAGGTGGGGAAGGTGTGAGAGTACAACTGATAGTTTAGCGGCCCAATCAAACCGTTCAGGAACCGTTCCTGCTTCTTCTCATCATCAGACACATCTTCTGGGGCATAGCGAGACAACTGAATGAACTTGTCTCGGTACTCACTCACGGACATTCCTCCCTGCTTAAGAGCAAGGAATTCTGCCTTCTTCAGCTTCATGAGACCTGTCGGAATGTGATACTTCCTGAAGTTGTTCTTGAACTCATCCAAGTGATAGCATCAGCATCTTCATGAGCGGCGGTGAACGAGTCCCACCAATCTGCAGCAGTTCCCTCTAGGCGTCCAGAAGCATAAAGGACCTTCTCCCTGTCAGTACACTGAGTAATTTCCAGCATCCTCCCCACAGTCTTCAGCCAGTCATCAGCCTGCAGTGGATCTGAAGAATGAGAGAACGTCGGGGGCCTGTGGCTCATGAACTCCCTGTGCTTGTCCCTGGGCGGTGGGTTCTGGTTGTTGTTCCCCTGATTGTTGTTACCCTGGTTGACTTGAGCTTGGAGATCAGCCACAGTGTTAGTCAACGTCTGGAGGAGAGCCATCTGTGCCTGAAGAAACGGCTCCATCTCTGGTGGCAGTGGTGGTTCTGGCTGAGGATTCGGATTGGGATTGACGTTCCTTGACGGACGAACGGTTGGTGGTTGATCAACTCCTGAACCAGACCTGGTGTTCACCATCTGAGTGTTAGAGATACAAGTTTCAGATTGTGACTGATAAAGATATAATAGAAAGATTATACTCAACAGCGTAATTCGATAATAACAGAAAATTTCAGGACAGGACAGAATTCTGATTAGACCAAAGGACCAGATATATCTCGTGAACAGGATCTCCAAAAATTATGAGAAATTACAGAATAAAGGTTATTAAATTCTGGAACCAACCCAACTTGAATCATATAAATCGGAGTTATAAAACTCGAGATATAAAATTAACAAGCGGCATACGTCAGACCATAATGACAGATTCAGGTTCTTGGAAAGACAGATGCATAGCTCTCTGTCCGAAAGTCCAAAAATCATGAAAAATTGCCAGGTTATCACCCGTGAAATTCTGAATCTAACCCACTTGGTTTCACCTGAAACCGATCCCTGTAGCTCCTGAATAAATTCGAACAGTACCGAAAGGTCATGCAGTGACGCGAACAGATTTGCGTTGAACGAGATTTACAAGATAGATAAAGCGAGATAGATAAAGGATTAAATTATGAGACAAAATTAAAACCCCAAACTAAACTTTATTAAACTGATGTCGCTGTGGTAATCACTCCACAACACACCACACTCATTACAAAGACCCAAATCATCCATAAGCAAAATAACAAGCACACGTTCACTCTTAACAAAAGACGTAGCTCGAAACGACGATCGCTTAACGCTAACGATTACAAGAACTCTAAACTCTTAAACTTAAGGACTCCGAAACTCCTAAACTCCTAAGCTCCTTCAAGGCTAGTTGATGAAAGTGATAGCTCCTCCATATCTAGTCTTGCGGCGAGGGGGTGAACGTGCTGGACAAACTTCTTTATCTTCCTCCACTTCCGCTGGATCCTCTCCACGGAGTGCAGCTCGAAGCTTCTTGTTCTTCAATCTTTCAGCAGCTAGCATATCATAGGCGTTGTTCAACTCATCCGTGGTGCCCACAGCATAGGTGTGAACCGCTGCGGTGTACTTGGCATGGTCCCTCAGGTCCTCATTCAGCTGATTCTGGATATCAAGGATTATGCTGCTCACAGCCTCCGGTGCTCTACGAGGGAAGAACTTCCAAATGGTGCCTTGTAGCTCACCATTTTCTTGATAAAGCACCCTTCCAAAGGCCTGAAGAGCGGCATCATCCCTACCAGCTGCAAAACTGCCTCTGAATGCTATGGCTTGAAACTTGGCAGCCTCCAGAGTCCCTCCATGCACATAATCAGCGACGCGGATCTGCACGGACACCTTCCACTCTGCTGGATACCTGGGGTGACGCCATTGATTGCCCTTGTACATAATCTCCACCGGAAGTTGGAGACGCTCAAACAGCTCCTTGAGCAGCGCTGGAAGACGGGCATTGCCACCATCATGATAGTGGCGAGTCAGAGTCCAGTACTCAGGCGGAGGCGGCTGGGGATTCTCTGAATCCGCAGATGAAGACGGGTCTGGAGACTGGATAGCATCCTCATAGTATCCTCCTTCGCCTAGGTACTCCTCTACCTCCTCAGGATCCTCCTCTTCGTCTTGGGCTTCATGATGCTCCTCTCCTGCAGGGGCTTCAGCTTGGGCTTCATGCTGCTCCTCCACTCCAACGGCGGCTGGAGGCACTGGCTGGTCGGCAGCAACCGCTGGAGCACCATCTTCACCTTCCTCAACATCTTCAATCTCGATCACCTCCACCTCCTGCAGCGGCGGCGTGTGCACCTCCACTTCGGGGCCTTCCACCACCATCTGAGCATCAACCTCTTCATCACTGTCTTCCTCCCACTCACGGACACGCTGAAGCAAGGCACTCTTACGAGCGGACTCCCGAGTCATCACCATCTTCTGAGATAAGGAAATTTTCAACAAGTAAGATATGTAATAAAATGAATAGAAATAGCTCCAAGGGTGAGATAAAATCAATAACAAGAAGAAATAAAATAAAGATAAATAAAATGGAATAAAATAGTTTTATATCAGAGTAAAGCGGAAATAAAAGGCTTCTAAGCATTAGTATCCTTAATTCGACCATTTTCTAACTAGGCTAACGTTCCTAGAGGCAACACGGCTCTGGTACCACTTTTGTCACGCCCGTTTTCAGAAGAAAACGAACCATCTCATATGCAAGTCTTTAACCAAGGCAACTCACATATAATCGACAAAAATAAATATCACAGCGTGCAAGAATAAATAGAGAGTAGTAAATAGCATTATTACAAGCCAAGGTTTGTCTCCATAGAATAAATAGTCTTTATTTAACGCTGCAAACGAAACTCCTCTAAGACCTTGAGGTTGCCTGGCAGAGACGCAGCCTAGAACTCCTGGAAATCGCCGGTGAACTCCTCAAAGCTCTCCACGTCTGAACAAATCCGGAATCGGTCGTTGCAAAAATAAATGAACAAGCGTGAGCACATGCCGTACTCAACAAGCTAAAGATAACGAGATGATATGCAAGGCTTAAACAAGGATAGGCTGAAGGTTTAAGCATTTAGCATTTTAATTGATCAAATTTTAATTAAGCAAGCTTAAGTATAAGTTTATACCACCCACAATTAATGAATAAAGTAACATAAAGATGAGAGCCTCAACATAAAGTAAATGATTTGAATAAAGTTCCGATAAATTAAATATGTGAGTGTCCAGGCCGCTCGTAACCGATGAGCACGGCTATCATGATAGTTTTTTATTAACCTTGCAAGGTTTGTACAGCTTTACCCAGCAGAAGTGTCACCCTTTTTGCCGAGGTTTGCAAGGCCCCATTAGACACTTCCTTTGGTGAATGGCCAGGGGTTCACTACGAAGCCTTTACAAAGATACGTTAGTAATGATAGCTCGCTAAGGATTCATGATCAGCGTGATGTATAAACCTCTCCAATGGGCACACCTTAGCAAAGGCTTCCTCCCAAATAGGGTCCGGTTATACACCAACTACAGTCTCCCCCTCTTGCCTCTTGCGAGTAAAGCTACCAAGACTAAAATATCTAATTAATTGGCTAAGGCCAGAGCCCATTAGCACTACGGTTGTACGGTATGTCCCGAGTGGTTCTACATGTTTCCAATTAAATAGATGATCTTGTTACCGAGGCATAACGTGATAAAGTCAAAATTAACATAGGGGTTCAATTAAACAGTAGAGCACTAGCAAAAAGCTACAACAATTTATTAACCCATGGTAAAGGCATGATAATCAGGATAGGGTGGCTAGGCATGTCCTTAATAGGAAAACCCATCAAAATTAAATATAACATGCAACTATGGTCGGTTGAACATAAAAGTAAGTTCTTAATTTAAATAGGACAAAGCATGACCAAGGCGACTTGCCTTCAGCGAACCCTTGCTGCTGCCCGAACTCCTCGAACTCCTCGAACTCCTCTCCCGGGAAGTCCTCAAAGCGCAGATCGTCTACCGGTACACACATGCACAAGCAAAAGAAATAATAAGAAAACAGTACAACAATCATAAGAAACCAACACATGGTCCACACATATATATTGTACATGAAACGACGATTCCAATGATATCTTGAACGCGTAAAACGGAGTTAAGATGCAAAAGTTATGATAAAAACAAGATTAAGGGCTTGCTAGTAAAGAACAGGAACTTTCAGGGGCCTAAACGTAAATAAAAGGACTAAACCGTAAAGATTTTAGAACTGCGCGAAGTAAAGATGTAAATAAGAAGAAAGCCAGGGGCTTTTCTGCAAAACGGCAGACGGCGACGGCGGTCTTGACGGCCGGCTGACGCCAGCGCTGACGGCGTCAGTGACGTCAGCACGACGTCGGCGCGGGGCGGCGCCGTGGACCACGCCGTGGACGAGGTCCACGGGTCCACGGTGGACCGGGCTTCATACCCCTTCGCGGGTTAAGATCTGAACCGCCGGAGGAAGATCGGACGGCGGGCGGCCGTTCCGGCGCGCTGTCGACGGCGGCGGCGGCGGCAACACGGCGGCGCCATGGCCGGCGAGCGGCGGCGCACGCGAGCGGGGGCTGCGGTGCACGAGAGAACGCGCCAGGGGCACGTGAGGGCGGCGGAGCTCACCACGAACCCGATGACGGCGACGGCGAGGCTTGGAGACGGCCGGAAGAGGCGGACCGAGCGGCGGCGGCGGCTCAATGCGGCTAGGTTTTAGGGGAAAAGGCGGCGCGAGGAGCGGCAGCGTAGGTTAAATAGGCCGAGGGGCGCCTTGGCGTATGTACCACGCCACGAGGCGGCGCGGCGCGCGCGACCCAGACTCGAGCCCGAGTCCGGTGCGGCGACGGCGAGCGGAAGGGGATAACGCGCGGGCCCTACCGGTCAGCGGCTGGGCGAAGGCGGCCGGGAGCGCGGGCGCGAGCGAGAGCGGAAGGCGGAAAGCTGCGCGGCGCCTTCGACGTCAACAAGCCGGCGGGCGCGGGCCGCGCGGAGCTGGGCCGCGGCTGCTGGGCCGCGCTGCGACTGGGCCGGCCGGCTGCGAGGCGAAACAAGCGAGGGGCGAAGCTGTGCGGGCTGAAAAGATCAAGGGGCAAAACTAGACTTGCTGAATTTAAACAAAACAACAATCAAACTAACTCGAATTCAACCAAACTTGAATTCGAACAACTCAAAAATAAAATGCAGCAGCATGAATGCAACAATGCAACCTCAACTTTATTTTAATTTGAGAAAATGTTTTTCCAACACGCATGTTTTTCCAACACGCATTTAATTCGAATAAATTCTAGAAAATCCTTAAAAACTTAACTGAGCACGAATAAATTCTAGAAATTTTTATTAATTGAAAAAGTTGAATTTTAGGGTGTTACAGGAGTTGATGTTGTTGTTGCAACACCTGGAAGGTTAAATGACATTCTAGAGATGCGAAAGGTGAGCCTTAAGCAAGTGTCTTGTTCTGGATGAGGCTGACCGCATGTTGGACATGCGATTTGAGCCACAAATACGGAAGATAGTGAAAGAGATACCTCACCATCGACAAACCCTTATGTATACTGCTACTTGGCCAAAGGAAGTCCGAAGGATTGCAGATGATCTTCTTGTTCATCCTGTCCAAGTGACAATTGGAAGTGTAGATGAGCTTGTTGCTAATAGTGCTATTACTCAGGTATGACTTGCCTTATAGACCTGTTATTGTTCTGTTCTTATTTTATCTGTTTTCTAAATAATCCTTCATGTTCCTGTTATCTTATTTTCTTGTTCTGTGCAGCATGTGGAGGTGATAACACCCTCAGAAAAGCTTCGACGTCTGGAGCAAATCTTGCGATCCCAGGATTCAGGTTCAAAAGTATTAATATTTTGTACCACCAAGAGGATGTGTGACCAACTTGCAAGGACACTCACCAGGCAGTTTGGAGCTTCGGCTATGAGGTCTTCTTCGGTGCTCCATACTACTCTATACTGGTGTTTAAAAAGGACCAGTATGAAAGGATCCGACGGTCTAAATTAATTCTATACTACTAGAACTTGATGAGTAGTATAAGGTGGTATAGATCGAGTAGTATAGTAGTATAGGGGTAGTATAGGAAAGATTATGAGTGGCATTGCTGTAATATGTTTCAAACATTTATTTTCAGCTTTTTTTTAATATCGGGCCTGATAATTGCATCTGCATCGCCATTTCTTTACATCCATTCACTCACTCGCTCGTGCGTTCATGCGTATCGCTGCTGACTGGCGGCGGCGACGACGGCCGGCGGCGAGAGTCCGGTGCACTGGCCTGGTCGGAGCGTCGATCCATGGCATAAGGATCTGCTTGCCCCGGCTCTTCCCCCCAACTCGAGGCGGCGAGTGCCATGTCGGAACGGTCCAGACGGCGGCGGTCGGACCTGTTGTATTGTGACTCAAATCCTATTTGGATTAGGACTCAATAGGGGTGTGCTTTAGGACTTCTAGTTCTACTAGGACTTGAGCGATGAATCCTACTAGGAGTAGGACTCCTACTTGCATGTATGGGGCTTTGGAGGGGACTATATAAACAAGGGGTAGAGGCTCTATCAAATCAATCAAGCCAAGGGCAAACACCAAGGTCTCATCCAAGGCTTGTGAGAAGCAATTAGGAGCGCTCAAGAGGAATAGGCTAGATAGTTCTATAAGCACTAGATTCTTGT
>CM027122.1:35603083-35709280 GCA_015476505.1 Urochloa ruziziensis
ATATTTCCGAAAAATTGTATTAATAATTTTCCAGAATGTTAATAGAAATTCAATCAATATCCCTTAATTATTTAGAAATCTATTTCTAAATAATTAATATAATTATTTGGGAATTACTTAGATATCCAGTAATTCTCAGAATAATTATCCCTAGCCCTTTCTCCCACACTTAGAAGCCACCCCACCGACTAAACCCCTCCTAAACCCCATCGTCCTATCCATTAATTATTATTATTAATTAATGGATAATCCGTCAACAAATCCATCCTGATCCGTAGGTACGTCTCGGAATATCTATTTTCCCTTTCCCTTTCTAATCTATAGGCATTGATTGATATATTGATGTTATTTTATGTGTTTTATTGCTCGATAGCCTGACCGGGCCCTGACGAGACGCCGAAGCTCCAGAAGGCCCGAAGCCCAGCCCGGTCAACATATGGTATACGCCTGCGTATGGAACGTCTAAGGACCGACAATGAAGGCAAGTTTCACCAATAATATCACCCAATAACTAAAGTTTACCGTTCTTGCAGCTTAAGCTATAAGGAGGCTTCACGTAGGCGGAAGCCTGGCTCCGCTATGTAGATGCTTTAAGATTGGGAGTGGAAGGATTGGCTCGCTAGGAGGATCCTAAGAGCCGCTCTGATCTCAGCTAAGGACCGGTTCATGGGAGAGTCTTTCTAGTGCCTAGTACAACCCAGCATGCCAAAAAGGCACAGCCTACGGGAGTGCCTATTTATGTGAGGCCTTGATTCACACCCCACCAGCGGAACTTAGTAACCCAGCCCAAGGAGCCGTATGATTGGTGCAGAGTGCCGACCAGCGAACTGGGTAGCGCCTGGTGCCGAGTCGGGCACGCACCAAGTCGGGAACGGGTATGCTGGAGACAGCCCCAGGCAGAGGACTGGGACTGGGCGGCACGGGTCGACTAGGATACAGGGTCGGAAACCCTGAGGGCCGAGGGCCCTAATTAATGCGCTCACAGACCCGGGTCAGCATCCGCGAGGCGGATGATTAGCGGCCCCTGCTTAGCCCCCAGTATTACCTGTGGCTGGACCTAGGGAATGTTGACCAGCGATGGTCACCGGTGGGTACGAGTCTCGTAGGGCAGTACCTGCCTTGACGAAGGTAGGGACTGACCGAATGCGGGGTAGATAAGTACGTGAGGACCCAGTGTGTCCGAGGACCGGTGGTTGGTCGCTTCCTGGTGTGATGAGTGATTGACAACGTGGTGTGGATTGACGGTTTCCCTTGGCTTAAGTATTGCAGGTGTAGAATGCGGCTTGGTTGCATTGGTGCAGGTGAAGAACAGGCGCGAAAGGTCTTAGCCATGGCGGCCTCCGAGGAGCGGAGAGACAAGTAGGCTTGGTTCGAGGGACCCGATGGCCGGTGGATCAAGTGCGGTTCACATGCTGGCAAGAACGAGCAAGGGGGCGTGGTTCCGGTGCGAGGTAGCGGCTCAAGACCGAAGCTCGTACGCGGACGAGAAGCCAGTGCAAGGTGGCGGCTAACGACCGAAGTTTGCACGCGAGGTTTGGTGATTTGGCCACAAAATCATCGGTGGACGGTTTTCCTTGGTTTGGGCCTCAAAACCCAGGACCGAGGACTTGACGAGGCGAACTTGGGCAGCTGGGCCGTGTGGGCTGACAGGGGCGGTTTAACCGCCCCCCAGGGCCGGTTTAACTGCCCCCCTTGGCTGGCCCAAGAACGGCGTCGAGGAGCTTCGATCTGGAGGACACGCGGCGTGACTGCAAGGCTTGCGTCGGAGGGAAGGTAGCTTGCAGTGGAAGGTGCCCGAGCCGGAAAATATCTGAGATCAAAATGTCAATTTTGCCCCTGAGGGGTATGTATCACTTAGGGGTAGTTTAGTCTTTAGAGCACCACCACTTGAACTACTAATAGGCCCCTTCAGGGCTGGTGGCTGCCATCTCTCTAGTTATCTCTTTAGTTTTTCCTTTGAACTAGTTTTCCCTTCATCCCCTCCATCTAGAACTACTTCGAATCATTCCTAGTTTGTATAGGTGAATTCATGGTTATGTGATTGAGTTTGTGCTGCTCATCTTTGTGCCATGATTTGATTTCCCGAGCTCCCTTTCCTTTTTCTATTTTCGTGGGTATTTTCGGAGATATTTTTGGGGCATTTTCGTTCTTCTTATTCTAGAGCGTTTTCTCTCGGATTTCTTTGGGGGATTCATGTATGAGTGCCTTGTGCCTCTTTTGCTGGTGATCCTTTGCCCCCAAACGCCGAGAATCGCTCTGGATTTGAGATTTTCGGGATGAACTCGAGGTCATGATGTTCTTCGCGAGATCTGCGATTCCGGGAGTTGTACTGAGTTAGAGGCCGAGATCTTTTGGGAAAACACTCCACTGGAGGTCTAGATCATCTGACCAAAATCTCGCCTCAAGAGCTCAAGCGGTTTGGGAGATCCACTTTTGTTTTGACTTTTTCCTGAGCCACCCAGGCCCGGGCGGTTTAACCGCCCCCCCTGGCCGGTTTAACCGCCCCCCTCTGGGTGTGTTAGATCGAGCCGCGTTTCGGGTCGTTTTGGTGTTCGTTTCAATTGGTTCGAGTTCCGCTGCTTGTTTCTTGTTCCTAGGGTCAGTAGCTTGACAGTGGCTACGTGATCTTGGCAAGATTGCTCTCGGAGGTTTCGGAGTTGTTTTGGGAGAATAGCCGGATCGATTAGAAAGAATTTTTATCGGCTCCCATTCACTCCCTCCCCCTCTCTGGTCGCCGTTTCGGTCCTTCAATTGGTATCAGAGCCGGTTACGGGTCTTTGCGACTCTAACCAGTCTAAGATCCAAAGATGGCGTACCAAGATCGGGGTTCCGGGCCTCCGCACTTCGATGGGAAGAACTACCCGAACTGGGTCGCGCGTATGGGCGCTTTCTTGCGAGGCAAAGGAAAGTTGCTGTGGGATGTGACGAAAGATGAAAACTATGTCAATCCCACCAACTTAGATGCCCAGGATGCAAAGGATAGATTTGAGGCGAATGCCCGAGCTGTTGACTACTTGTTCCGTGCTTTGTCTGCCGAGGAGTTTGAGCGTGTTTTGGGCGAGGACCTAGCTTGCCAGATCTGGCAGAAGCTCAAGGTAGCCCACGGTGGTGATAGCCATGTCATGGCTAGGCTTTTCTCGATGTACAGGAGAGAGTATGAGAATTTTGCTCATTTGCCAGGAGAGTCTGTTGATGCTTTGTTTCAGCGTTTCACTTCGATTGTCAACAACATGAAAGCCAACATTACCGTGCTCCCATACTCGGATCATGACCGAGCTATCAAGCTCTTGCAAGCACTTGATAGATCCGTGTGGGGTGCCAAGGTTGAGGCGATCATGGAGTTGGCAAACTATGAGACTCTTTCTGTTGATGAGCTTTTCTCGAAGTTGAAGTCTTCCGAGGTGGACAGACAGTTGCTTGCCAAGGCTAAGAGTCCGACTGATCCCCATAGTCTGGCTCTAGTCGGTGGCTTGGATATGGACATGCTAACACTCCTAGACACTTTGCTTTGTCTTCTCTTGTGTCCCTTCCAGATGAAGAGTATGAGGTGCTGAGCGAGGAGGATCTCGCGTTGCTCACGAGGAGGTTCGAGCGGATGTACCAGAACCGGAAGGGTTCGAGGCGTGCCGGGAGTACGTGCTACAGATGCGGGAAGATGGGCCACTTCATCGCCGAGTGCCCCGAGGAGATCAAGAACGACTACAACCGCAAGCACCGCCCGCGAGACGACCACAAGCACCGTCCCAAGGACGAGTACCGCTCCAAGCAGAAGAACAAGGATGAGATAAGATCCAAGAACAAGCACGGTGGACACAAGAAGCACAGATCTCGAGCGATGGTGGCTGATGCGAGCGACATCGACACAAGCTCCACCAACACGTCGTCAAGCTCAAGCAGTGAAGATGAGGACCGCGGCCACCGCAAGGAGAAAAAGAGCTTGAACCGCAACTTCAACGGCATCTCCTTCACCGCCGTCGACTACTGCACCATGGCACACGACTCCGTGAAGAGCAAGGACGACTCCGACTCCGACTCCGAGGATGAGGTATTGGTAGATCCCACCTCTTTGCGTCAGGAGATTGCTAGGTTAGAGCAGTTGGTCGATAACCGTGATGATGTGCTTAGGAAGACCAACAAGGAGAAGAGGGAGTTTAGGTCTTTGCTAGGAGAGTCCAAGGATAGAGTGGCTGAGCTTGAGACCTTGCTTTCTGAGACTGGAAAGAAGGCCATGGAGTTTGAGTCTTTGCTTTGCGAGTCTAGGGAGAGAGCAGCTTCGCTTGAGTCTGAGATTGCTGTTTTGAAAGATGCTCCTCTTGTGTCTGATGAGGTAGAATGCTCGTTCTGTGATGTGCATATTGCTGATCTTGTTGTGCTTAAGGAGAAACACATGACTTGCTTGGATGAACTAGAGGGTGCTAGAGTTGAGCTTGCTGAGTTGAAGTCTAGGTCATCTTTGCTAGGTGCTTGTACTTCTTGTCCTGCTTTGCATGCTCAGTTGCTTGAATCACGCACCATGATTAGTTCACTTGAAGCACAACTTAAATCACCCATTGTGAATTCATGTTCTGCTTGTGATGTTGTTGCATTGAAAAATGTTGAGTTAGAGCAGTGTGTGAATCGCTTGCAAGATGAGAATGATGAGCTGAGACAGTGTTTGGGTTGGTTGTCTGGTCGTGAGCCTCAGCTCAAGATGTTGATTGCGAGTTTCAAGAGAGCTGATGGTTGTGGTCTTGGTTCTGAGAAGGTTGGTGAGAGTAGTGGTGAGAGAGAGAGATCCAGAGAGCTCCACCGCAAACATTCCCACAAACCCACCAAAAACCATTCTCAAGAACACCTTCACACCCAAACCAAACCACCTGCTGAACAAGCTTGACACCACTCCAGATCCTCCCAAGTTTCCACCTAAGTCAGAGAACTTTTAGAGGAGAGTGACCTTTGTGAGGAGTGGGGTTTACCAGCCGAGAGAGAGGGCACAGCCGAGAGAAACCCCAAAGCCAAAGCCAGTTCGCTTCCATTGTGAGCATTGTGGAAGGGATGGACACCTTGAGGAGTTTTGTTGGAGGAAGAAGAGGGAGGTGAGAAGAGAGAAGGAGGTGGGGAACAGGGACAGGTACTACTCCTCTCGTAGTGTGCCTGTGTCTCGTTCACCCTGGCCGAGAGGCGACGCCTTTGTGCGTACAGTTCCTGTGGTTGCTAGTCGTAGTGTTCTAGCTGTTCGTGAGTTTGCTATGCGGCCTCCGTTTCGCGGTCAGTTTGGTTCAGGGAGGTTCGACCGTAGCTTTGAGGCTAGGAGAGAGTCTAGGCCACGTTTTCCCCCGCGTGGTGCTAGAGGTCCGATGGTGAGAGACGAGAGGGTTTCACGCGGTAGAGTTGATTTTGCTAACCCCTCTTTTGAGCAGATGGCCCGACACTGGTTTGACTCGTTTTGTGCTAACCCCAGTGTCGAGTCATTCGCTCATTCTCGTTCTCGGTTCTGATTGTGCAGGTGGGAGACTTGGAGAACTTTTGGTTGATGGATTCTGGCTGCTCGAGACATATGACAGGTAATGGTAAGTGGTTCTCCAGTCTCACCCCGGTAGGCAGTACATCACTTTCGGGGATAAGGGTAGAGGTAGAGTGTTGTCAGAGGGTGCTATTCAGGTGAGCGACACTTTCATGTTGAAGCGGGTTGCTCTTGTCAAGAATCTTGGTTTCAATTTGCTCTCAGTTTCTCAGCTTCTTGATGAGGGTTATGAGGTTCATTTTAAGCGTGGCGATTCGAAAATTCTTGATTCTCGAGGTGACCTTGTGTGTATGATCATTCCTGAGGGACAGATTTTTCGTGCTGATTTTTCTCGATCTTTTGGTCCTTCACGGTGTTTGATCGCTGGCATTTCTTCTGAGCTTTGGAAGTGGCATAGGAGATTGGGTCATGTGAGCTTTGATCTACTCACACGCTTGAGTGCTCTTGACCTTATCCGAGGATTGCCCAAGCTCAAGTTCGAGAAAGACTTGGTTTGTGCACCTTGTAGACATGGAAAAATAGTTGCTGCTTCTCACCCACCTTTGACAGATGTTATGACTGAGCGTCCAGGGGAGCTTTTGCACATGGATTTGGTTGGCCCCGGTCGAGTTCGTTCAGTTGGTGGGAAGTGGTATGTTCTTGTGGTTGTTGATGACTTTTCTCGGTATGCTTGGGTGTTCTTTCTGGCGTCGAAGGATGAGACATTTGATTTTGTTCGAGATCTGATTTTGAGGTTGAAAAACGAGAGTAATGGAGGTGCCATGAGAGCTATACGTAGCGACAATGGTACGGAATTTAAAAACACTCATTTTGATGCCTTCTGTCGTGATCTTGGTCTCGAACACCAATACTCTTCGCCATATGTTGCTTGTCAGAATGGTGTTGTTGAAAGGAAAAATCGAACACTTTGTGAGATGGCTAGGACGATGCTAGATGAGCATAGGACTCCTAGGAAGTATTGGGCAGAAGCGGTGAACACAGCTTGCTATGTTTCGAATCGGATTTTCCTTCGTGCCTTCAAGAAGAAAACTTGCTATGAGCTTTTCCATGGTCGTTCCCCCCGTGTGAATCACTTTCGGGTATTTGGTTGCAAGTGTTTCATCTTGAAGAAAGGAAATTTGGACAAGTTTGAGTCTCGTTCGATGGATGGAATTTTTCTTGGTTATGCTAATCATTCTCGAGCATATCGTGTGCTCAATCTTGAAACTAACCAAATCATGGAGACTTGCGAAGTCACCTTCGACGAGACCATTCCGTGTAGCTCTTCTGCTTTTGAGTGTGCAGGTGATGATGACTTGGGACAGCCCATCTTTGAGGAAGAACAGCCTGATGATGAAGATGATGAGGAATTTCAGGCACCGTGTGGAGATCGTGTACCTTCTACTTCCACTACTACCACGACGTTCGACGACGGCCCTTCTGCTACACCTTCGTCGAGTCGCGCTCCAGATCGAGTTCAAGTGGAAGCTGATGTTGAGGGGGAGGCAATCTCGAGGCGAGAAGCTCCCCGGCTGGTACAGAGGGATCATCCACCTTCGAAGATCATCGGGAACATGGATGAACGCACCACACGGTCGAGGTCACAGAACATCTCTCATTATGCTCATTCTGCTTTTGTCGCGTCTTTTGAGCCCAAAAATGTTGGACACGCTTTATCTGATTCCGATTGGGTCAATGCCATGCATGAAGAGCTTGAAAACTTTGAGAGAAATCAGGTGTGGAAGTTAGTAGAACCACCTCCAAATTGCCATCCCATAGGAACCAAGTGGGTGTACAAGAACAAGAGGGATGAGAGTGGTGAGATTGTGAGAAACAAAGCGAGGTTGGTTGCTCAGGGGTTTTCGCAGCAGGAGGGGATAGATTATGAGGAGACATTTGCTCCTGTTGCCCGTTTGGAGGCAATTCGGATCCTTCTAGCATTTGCAGTTGCTAAAGGGTTCAAATTGTACCAAATGGACGTGAAGAGTGCCTTCTTGAATGGGGTGATCGAGGAAGAAGTGTATGTAAGGCAGCCCCCGGGTTTTGAGAGTGAGAGATACCCACACCGAGTGTACAAACTCCGCCGAGCTTTATATGGCCTAAAGCAAGCACCCAGAGCGTGGTATGGCAGGTTGAGAGGGTTCTTGCTTAGTAAGGGGTTTGCGATGGGAAAGGTTGACAAGACGCTCTTCTTGCTTAGAAATGGCAATGATCTTTTAATCGTTCAGATTTACGTGGATGATATCATTTTTGGTGGCTCTTCTCATGATCTTGTTGCCAAGTTTGCAGACGATATGAGCAGGGAATTTGAGATGTCGATGATGGGAGAGTTGCAGTTCTTTCTCGGGCTGCAGATCAAGCAAACCAAGGATGGGACATTCGTGCACCAAAGCAAGTACACCAAGGACATCCTCAAGAAATTCGACATGAGCGACTCCAAGCCGATGACTACGCCGATGAGTACGACTACAGCTTTGGATGCGGATGTGGACGGAGAACCAGTGGACCAGAAGGAGTACCGGAGCATGATCGGCTCCCTCCTCTACTTGACGGCGACGAGGCCGGACATACAGTTCAGCGTGTGTCTGTGCGCTCGTTTTCAGGCTTCACCGAGGACTTCACATCGTCAGGCCGTCAAGAGGATTTTCAGGTATCTCAAGTTTACTCCTGAGCTGGGTCTTTGGTATTCTGCCGATTCCACTCTTGCACTTCATGGTTTTTCTGATGCGGATTTTGCTGGATGTCGTGTTGATCGCAAGTCTACTTCTGGTCAGTGTCAGTTTCTTGGATCGTCTCTTGTGTCTTGGTCTTCTCGCAAGCAGTCTAGCGTAGCCCAATCCACCACTGAAGCCGAGTATGTTGCTGCTGCTAGCTGTTGTTCTCAGTTGCTTTGGATCACATACACTTTGAGAGATTTTGGCTTAGACATGTCCCATGTTCCACTTCTTTGTGATAGCACCAGTGCCATAAGCGTAGCCAAAAATCCCGTGCTTCATTCCAAAACCAAACACATAGAAGTGAGGTACCACTTTCTGAGAGATCATGTAGAGAAAGGTGATATTGAGCTTGCCCATGTTTCTATCCAAAACCAGCTTGCAGATATTTTCACTAAGCCACTTGACCAAGTTACCTTCACCCGCTTGCGAGGAGAACTTGGTGTGTGTGCGGTTTTCTGAGCTGAGTTTTGGAGGCTTCTCTTGTAGCATATGTATACTGTTGTACCATCTTTGTATCTTGATGTATATTTTTCTTGCTTTTGTATCTTGATTTCATCTTTTGTATCATATCTTAGGATGAGCTTCTCCTATATGCAGTGATTGGTACAACTTGCTACATTTTAGAGTTTAGGTAGGCTGGCTAGGGATAGCTTGTATGGATGGCTATGCTCTTGATGGTTTTGATATATATTATGTTGAGATAGTCTCTTTTTGAACTAAAATGACAAACTGAACTTAAACTTCTACACCCATGAGTAAATGCCTTTGCATGTCTTGTTTGAGCCGAAACTGGCTATATCTGGCTTAAGATCATGTTAGGGTGTGATATTCTTTTCAATTGGGGCAAAGACCTTTGTCATTGTAAATGTTTAGCCCATGCTTTATCTTGTGGAGGAGCATAAGCTTCTTTCTGTCGCAAAGACATTTCATGTACCATGCTTAACTTGAAAATTTGAAAAATGAGATGTCTATGCATGAAAGAAGAAAGGATGAGAAAAAGAAATATTTGCAGAAACTTATGCTCATGTCTCTATGCTTTCACCATTGCACACACTTGCACACATGGGTGCTAAGCGGTTGCATGTTGTTTGCCGGAGAAGTCTCCCATGAGAAGTGAACACATGGCTCCGTGCTTTGACATGACATGAGGTAGAACTTGGGCGTTTATGATGATCTTTTGTCAAGAATGATTGTCCCTTCATGATTTTGGTGAGATGAAGTTTATCTTTGCTTAAACAATCCATGGTTAGGACTTTGCTCATGCGGTGACATTTTTGATAAAAATCCACAATTTGCTCATGGCGTTGTCAATTGGATCTATGTCTTCACCTTCTTGATGGCAATGCCCGTGTGACACGATGAACTTGCTTGCATGCCTTCTCTCTAACTTGTAGCATTTTGTATTGCTCATTGTATATTTGAGAAGCTTGTAGTTGCATTTTGTACATTTTGCCTTGATGTGTGCATTGTCAACAAGGGGGAGAATTTCTGGAGCATTTGGCAAGGGGGAGTTGTTGCTGAATTTAGAAGAAAGCTTTTGCTCTAGATTTTGCCGGATTTGTGTGAGAGATTGAAAGTTTTGCCCAAATGAGGTTTTCTGAAAATTTGCGAAGTTTCTGAGAGTTTAATCATTGGAATATCTTGCTGGGCATATTTGGAAGGTTTTCAAGTTGGAACGGCATCGTTGCGAGTTGTTATGTGCATTTTTGGCCTTTTCCACTTTGGTCATCTGCCAGGGGCGGTTTAACCGCCCCCCTGGGCGGTTTAACCGCCCCTGTGCTGAGAGCACACAGTTTGTGGAGATTTGAGCCATTTTCGAGTGTTTTTCGCACGCACAAGTTCACTTGTTCAGGGGGAGTTGCATCTTTGCAGGGGGAGTGCTTTGAATGTCCTGAAAAGTGAGTTGGAAGTTTTGAAGGTTGTGATTTGTGCTTTGTGCTTTTGCTCATTTGCCGATGGTGTTGAGCCCTTTCGCTTCTTCTTGAAGGGTCGGCGTTTCTGGAGCTTTCTCTTGCGAAGTGACTTTTGATTTGGCTTGTTCTTGCTTTTAGTCACTTGCTTGAGTCTTGTTTTCGATTTCTTTTATATTTTCTTCATATCAATTGGTTACTATGTGTGTGTTGTCAATGCACTCATCAAGGGGGAGATTGAGGACCCAGTGTGTCCGAGGACCGGTGGATGGTCGCTTCCTGGTGTGATGAGTGATTGACAACGTGGTGTGGATTGACGTTTCCCTTGGCTTAAGTATTGCAGGTGTAGAATGCGGCTTGGTTGCATTGGTGCAGGTGAAGAACAGGCGCGAAAGGTCTTAGCCATGGCGGCCTCCGAGGAGCGGAGAGACAAGTAGGCTTGGTTCGAGGGACCCGATGGCCGGTGGATCAAGTGCGGTTCACATGCTGGCAAGAATGAGCAAGGGGACGTGGTTCCGGTGCGAGGTAGCGGCTCACAACCGAAGCTCGTACGCGGACGAGAAGCCGGCGCAAGGTGGCGGCTAACGACCGAAGTTTGCGCGCGGGGTTTGGTGATTTGGCCACAAAATCATCGGTGGACGGTTTCCCTTGGTTTGGGCCTCAAAACCAAGGACCGAGGACTCGACGAGGCGAACTTGGGCAGCTGGGCCGTGTGGGCTGACAGGGGCGGTTTAACCGCCCCCTAGGGCCGGTTTAACCGCCCCCCTGGGCTGGCCCAAGAACGGCGTCGAGGAGCTTCGATCTGGAGGACACGCGGCGTGACTGCAAGGCTTGCGTCGGAGGGAAGCTAGCTTGCAGTGGAAGGTGCCCGAGCCGGAAAATATCTGAGATCAAAATGTCAAATTTGCCCCTGAGGGGTATGTATCACTTAGGGGTAGTTTAGTCTTTAGAGCACCACCACTTGGACTACTAATAGGCCCCTTAGGGCTGGTGGCTGCCATCTCTCTAGTTATCTCTTTGGTTTTTCCTTTGAACTAGTTTTCCCTTCATCCCCTCCATCTAGAACTACTTCGAATCATTCCTAGTTTGTATAGGTGAATTCATGGTTATGTGATTGAGTTTGTGCTGCTCATCTTTGTGCCATGATTTGATTTCCCGAGCTCCCTTTCCTTTTTCTATTTTCGTGGGTATTTTCGGAGATATTTTTGGGGGATTTTCGTTCTTCTTATTCTAGAGCGTTTTCTCTCGGATTTCTTTGGGGGATTCACGTATGAGTGCCTTGTGCCTCTTTTGCTGGTGATCCTTTGCCCCCAAACGCCGAGAATCGCTCTGGATTTGAGATTTTCGGGATGAACTCGAGGTCATGATGTTCTTCGCGAGATCTGCGATTCCGGGAGTTGTACTGAGTTAGAGGCCGAGATATTTTGGGAAAACACTCCACTGGAGGTCTAGATCATCTGACCAAAATCTCGCCTCAAGAGCTCAAGCGGTTTGGGAGATCCACTTTTGTTTTGACTTTTTCCGGAGCCACCCAGGCCCGGGCGGTTTAACCGCCCCCCCCTGGCCGGTTTAACCGCCCCCCTCTGGGTGTGTTAGATCGAGCCGCGTTTCGGGTCGTTTTGGTGTTCGTTTCGATTGGTTCGAGTTCCGCTGCTTGTTTCTTGTTCCTAGGGTCAGTAGCTTGACAGTGGCTACGTGATCTTGGCAAGATTGCTCTCGGAGGTTTCGGAGTTGTTTTGGGAGAATAGCCGGATCGATTAGAAAGAATTTTTATCGGCTCCCATTCACTCCCCCCCTCTCTGGTCGCCGTTTCGGTCCTTCAGTACGACCTCTGCAGAGTGTAGAATCTATCTGGATAGCCGTGACTCCGGAATGAGTCCACTTAGTCAAAGCCCCCACTGATTAGATTTACTTTCTTGCATGGGGAACCTGGACGGCAGGAGTGCCGATGACTGGGTTCTGGGGTTAATGTCGGGACTGGCAGGGAAGAAATGCCCCTCCAGGCCCAACATTTACATTCATTTAATTTATAATTATATTATTGAATTTGTGAGATTTGCTGAGTATTCAACTCTGAATACTCACCCTTGCTTTCATTGTCGTACAGGTTAGAACTCCAGGGCTGTGAGGTGCTATAGCTCATTCCAACTGAGGAATGAGTGCAGGCCCGCGCTCCGTTAGTTAAGACGGTATATAGTTATTTTAATTTATACATCATTTACCGCTTCTGACACTAATCTGTGTCGAAATCCGTATCAGCGTACTGATCCAGGGACTGATACGGGTGATCAAGGGACGTCCTGGTCAAGGGGTCCCCACAGAAGACGGGCTTCGAGCGCCGCAGAAACCTTGTTTTCAATTTGCGCCCGGATCTACACACCAAAACAAGAGAAGTCATAAAGACGAAGTCATATTGGAACAAACAAACAAAGGACAGACACAACCAACCTGCTCTTCAGTCCGACGAGACTCGTCCTAAGCCAAAACTCTGCCATGAAGCTTGAAGAAAGTAAGCATAAAATTGTTGGCAATATTCTTGGCGAGAGGGCTGAGAGACTTCGGAGCCAGATCATCTATAGCAGGCCAAACGAACGAAGGATCCTTCAGCATTCGAAGTTCCTTTTTCCTGATATGCTTCGAATCAGAAGAGGCATCCGGGGGCAGTAGCGAACAAATGGCCTGGGCAAAAGTCCGAGAGGCAACCTTAGCGTTTAACTCTCCCCACAAACCGCTACCGATGGAAGCTACCTCGAGGCAAGAGAAGATCCAATCATAGAATCCTTCAATGCTGCATTCATTGACATCAAGATCAGGAGGAATAATGCCAAAAGGCGCAAGAGCACGAGCGAAACCAGCCTTGACTTCTTCAACGCCTTCGGCATGAGCATGCATATAATCCTCAAATTGTTTTTTCAGCTCCCCAAGGCTTACATCCTTTCCGCCTGATATCCTATTTTAGCTTTTCATTCTCCTCGACGAGTTCCTTATTCCGCTTGGCCACCCGCCGTTCAACTTCAAGTTCGATTTTCATATCTTCAACAATCTTCCAGAGCTCCTCGTTTTCTTTCACAAGAACTTGCTTCTCCAAGGCCAGATCACTCGATCGCCCTTTCTCCAATCGAAGACTTTTAGAAAGCGATTTCTTTTCCTCCTCCAGCATTGCAACTTTTCCGGAGGCAACCTTGGAACTCTTCATGTATGCCCTAAGATCATCTATATCTCGTTTGTGCGTATGAGAGGCACATCGAATTGATAGATACGTCTTCAAGGCCAAGTCCTCCGCCTGCTGAAGAACAGCTTCGGTGCTCTGCTGACAAAGTCTGTTTTCCATCAGCAGCAAGCAAAAAGAACGCTTGGCCTCAGGAGAGAAATTCATGCTCATGCCCACCACTCTTAAAAGAAACCTTTCCCACCATCTGGCCACCGATAAGTTTAGTATCCGATGGAAATCCAAGTTTATCTGCAATTTCCCTAGGATCTTCGGAACTAACAAAGTAGCTGCTGCTGGTCTCAGTGTCCTCGATATCCACATCTGTTTCTTCATCGTCCCCGGCAATCAGCGGTTGCAGAGGCAAAGATTTGGTTTTAGTATCCGAAGAGCTGCCCGAAGGACTAGAATCTCTAGACGATCTCTGGACACGTCAGACCCAGAATCACAAGGGTTCGGAGAGCGAGTACGAGCATCATCCGCATCGACGTCCCCTCGGTCGGCCTGCTCCATCGCCTTGTCGGTTCCTTCATCACTGTCAGAAACAGGGGGCTGTAGACGATATCGATGCCTACGGAGGATGGCCCACTGCCCAAAACCACCTCTGAGGTAACCAACTTAACTGCTTCATCTCCTGCCTTCGAGGTACCGACAGGCGAATGAATCCGAGGGACATCAGGAATATTTTGCTCAGCTATTCGCTCTGGCCCCTCATTAGGTTCAACATTTCCACCTTCTACTCTTACTTCATCATCATCATCCATATCACCAAAAACGTCCTTGAGAATCATCCTTGGGATCCAGAATCTTGAGTTTTTTTAAGCATCACCAGAAGTTGAGGCTTTTCGCTTCGCTACACGCTTCGGTCGAGAATGCGGCACCTCTTTGCTTGAAGGGGGAATAACACCCTCATCACCTCAGGTTGCCTTCGAATCTTTAGGCGCGGAAGCACCCTTCGGGGCTTTCGAAGCCTGAGCCTTCAGATCTTTGGCAATGCTCTTGTTAGTGGACTTCCGCAGACCAGGAGAAATCTTAAAAAATTGAACACACGGTTCGACCTCTTCAACGAAAGGACCTTCTTACTGTCACATAACTCAGCGGGAGATTCCTTCCCAATCATGCCGTTGACATCCTTCTCAACCCAGGAAGCGTTGATGTCTGCGGGAAAAAAGGAAAGTATTAATACTAGCCACAAATCCATCAGATAACCAGAAAACTTTGAAAAGTCGAAAGCAAACCTTTGGCTGTCAAACCGAAGGACTTGGCGAAATCAGGCAACGGTATTCCATCTTTAGCAGTTTCTTTCCAATGATCCACACTCCACCCAGCCTGAACAAGGAAAATGCGGCACAGGCTGAAATTCCTCAAAGAGATCACGAACACTGTACTTCTGAGATATTCTACGGAGCATTTCAACAAACGCTACCCCTTCAGGCGCCGCTCCAGTAGATGAAGGCCAGGACTTCAAAAGGTTCACGAGAGGCGAGCAAGCAAGTGGATAGTTGCCTTCGTCGTCCTTGTCAACCTCATGACAAACCCAAGCAGTCCACCACTTCTTCGGCCACTTGTTCCGGTAGGCCATGACAGGAAAAAGAACATGAGGTTTGTATGTAAAATTGAGACAACCAAACTGACACTCCTTCTCGATGTCGCCCTTAGAAGGATGAGAGTGCGGTTGAGTTTTCATTTGCTTATGCACCTTGTGAGCATACAGAAACCCCTCCACACTCGGCTTAATCTTCGTGGTCTTGCAAACCCACATGTACACATTTAAACGAACAGAGGCGTTCGGTGTAAGCTGGTGCAGATAGACGCCGCAGTGCTTCAAGATTTCCACCACAGCCGAGTCCAAAGGAAACCGAAGGCCAGAGACAAAATGATCCCGAAAGGTAAAAACCTCATTAGTTTTCGGTGACGGCTTCGTCTTGTCTTCCTCAGCAATCCTAGCTTTCCCAGGTTCGATCATTTTCGAAGATTCTAGCAACTGCACATCATTCTGCTTAAGGGTACTGAAACCAAACAACAGTGTGGGCAGCTTCGAGGCAACTTTAGATCCTCTTCGGAGCCATCAAGTCTAAAAACACAAAAAATCCTACAGGACATCTAAATCTAAGTACAACCGAAGCAAAAAAGGAAAACACAAGAAGAAATAGAAAGCCAAAACTAGACAGGAAACTGACCTCGGAACAAAAACACGCTTCAGAATCGCCACAGGCTTCGGAGCTCCGCAAAACTAGAACCAAACAAAGAAAGGAGTAACCTACTAACAGAGGCACGCATGCTTATATAGCCCGGTAACAGAGGCACGCTTCCCAACAAAACTGGGCCCCGCAAACAGCCAAAGTGGGCCAAATCACGGCCCAGGTTGGGGAGTTGTTCTGGGAAGTCTACTCTCCCCCTCGTCGTTCCACTACTCGGCGTCAGGTCGGCAGCTCGGGCCGCCACGTGGATAGCTTCGTGGAGGGAGGGAGCGTCCCTCGTTGCCGAGGGGCTACAGTTGGGGGGTAGACTTCGGAAGGCCACCCCCCCCCCCCCCCCCTGCGTGTTCGGCTGGGTTTCTCTACACTTGTGATTTCAGGGAAAGGAGCGGTCGAGAAGAAGGCGGTCAAGAAGCGGACTTCGGATCCTGACGCCAGACCCGAGGGCCCCCTCGGGATGAAGATAAGGATGCCGATGGATGACAAGGCGCCTCGGAGGAATACGAAGATACCTTCGGGAAGTCAAACCGAGGGTCACCTCGATTTACAAAGTGGGACCTGCGACGGCAGACGAGGCTAGTTCGGAAACTCGAAGCCACCTTCGTGTTTCTGGTGGGCCCGAGGCTGACGAAAGCACTGCCGCAAAGTGTAAAGACTGTAGTGTCCTAGAATATTCGGGGAATCTAGCAGTTGCATTGGACAGTGTTGCAATTCTACTTGGAGTCGGTTCACCTCCCTATAAATAGGGAAGGGTTTGTAACAAACAGGAGAGAAGAATATTGAATAAGAATTATTGAGTCGCTTCGGAGTTCCCAATCTTTGTGTTGTGTAAATTTCTGAGGGGGCAGGCATTCACCTTTCCGCTGCCCCTTCGGATTTCGTTTCGCGCTGTTGGTGGCGGAGTCCACTCCGGGGCCGCTCTACACCCAACACTCATAAGATAGCTAGAATGTTCTTTGTACTTTGAGATAGGTAGGAGAGTCTGGTTGATGTCACCGCCACAAGGCATTTGTAATTCGCAAAATCTATTCGGAGGAGGGCCTCCGCTTGGGCATATCGCGAGGCCCTCCTCCCCTTCTTCCTCCTCGAGTCGAGGCCCGGTGACGCGCCCTCGGGGGGTTGTGGGCGGCGGCGGCGGCCGCCGCCGCGGCCGCGGGGGAGGCAGAGGAGGAGGGGGCCTTTCGGGCCCGGGTTGCCGGGGGAGGGGAGGGATCCACCGCCGGCGGGCTTAGAGGAGGGGGTCGGGGGCGGTGGAGGTGGGCGAGACGGCGGCGGCGAAGCGGAGGCGGCGCGGGAGCGCCGCCAGGAGCCGGGCGGCGGGAGACGGCGGTTGGGCGGTGGAGGAGGCGGGGGAGCTCGTCGGCGTCGAGATCCAGCGGAGGAGCTCGTCGGCGTCGAGTTTGGGGGCGGCGTCGGCGGATCTAGGTTAGGGTTTGGGCCGCGGAGGCGCGGCGGCGGCCGAGGCGGCCCCCGGCCGCCTGAGCCGGGAGAGGGGGCAGCAGCGGGGGAGAGAAGGGTGGGGTTATCCTCCACCTTTATCTTGCGTTTTTTTAGATAAAGGAAAAAATATTCAGGCGGTTACACTCACGCATGGGTGTATATAGCCACATTTTGGATTTTTTTTTTCTCTCTACGAGCTAAGCGTTCGGGCAAATTTGTAATTACGAAGCATGGATTAATGCCGTAGGCTGCCACGCCGCAAAGTACTTGATCGCGTTTGCCTTTTTTTTTGTCGCGTCAAAGAAAGTTCGCCGGAGACTAGTGAGAGCAAGTATTATAAGGTCCAGTCAGTAGGCTAAGAGGTTGTCCACATCATAAAAATCCTACGTGGAGGAGGGAGAAGGAAGGAGAGAGAACCCAGCCACCGCATCGCGAGACGCCGGCTCTACACGGGCGTATGCATTAATTTTTAACTTTTAGCCCCTTTCACAGCTGCTCTCGTCTCATCTATTGGCCATGTTGCTGCTGGCAATAAACGCAGCATGCCTTGGATGAATAAAAAAGAAAATGTTGCGGGAGTATGCGCTTGGAGAGATGACGTGACGTTTTTAGTCGCCCGCTGCAGGCGTACCTATAAACCATGCTAAAGAGTGAAGACACAGGGTATCGTTATCGTGGGACAGAATCATGGGATGGAGACGAAGCGTAAATTTCGATGGTGGCAAGATAATATATTATTAGAATTTTTATACGAGTCAATCGAATTTTTCTAAGTCAATCTTTTTCATTTTATAATGAACATATTAAAATTTATAAAGATTGGCGACCTGTATTTATATATTACATAAGTATTGTTATAATAAATTTAGTAAGATAACCTTGCGTTGCTAACCCAATGTAAAATGTCAGAAAAAGTCTACATCACCCCCTCACCTATGGGGGTGGAGTACATAACCCCCAACCTATAAAACGGTATATATCACCCCCTGAACTTTCGAAAACCGGTCAAATTACCCCCTTAAAGCAATTTTGAAAAATCATAGTAAATCACAGAAAAATCATAAAATGGAAAATCCAATTGTGTTGGACTCCAAATGAGCAGATCTACACAGTGAACATATAATGTGGTATGTTGTAGTACAATTTTTTTTACAGTTACGAAGAAAAACATAGATATAAAGCTACAGCAAAAAAATGTACTAAACCATACCATATTATATGTTCACTGTGTAGATCTACTCATTTGGAGTCCAACACAATTGGATTTTCCATTTTATGATTTTTCTATGATTTACTGTGATTTTTCAAAATTGTTTTATGGGGTAATTTGACTGGTTTTTGAAAGTTCAGGGGGTGATATAGACCATTTCATAGGTTGGAGGGTTATGTGGTCCACCCCCATATGTTGGGGGGTGATATAGACTTTTTCATAAAATGTCATATATGTAGCTAGTCAAATTTTATGAAAATGTTTAACTTACGACAACTCTAGATAGACTTTATTTGTGATCAAATAAAGCAACAATTCCGATAAGTAAAAGGAGTTATGAGCATTTTGACTTTTGAGGGGCTTGAGCACAATGACCAAATTTTTCGTTAGTTATTAGGATAATAAGTAACTAGACTAAGACTAACTTTCTGGTTATTACTACTTATTAATCCAGACGTTTTCTCTAGCCTTCTGCCTAAAGATGGCAATGGGTACCCGAAACCCGACGGGTTTTTACTCTATTAGGACATAGGCATGGGTTAATATTTGTACCCATGGGTTTGTTAATGGGCAAAAAGCTAGACCCAGCGGGTTTGCGGGCATGGGTTTGGGAACATATAACCCGAACCCGTAAACCCATGGGTTTTTAAACCCGGTCCAACCTAGTACATTTCTATTTTATTTTACAAATTATAATGTATTTTGTGTATCTCCTTTACTTTCTATTTTAGTGAATCTTGAATATATTAGTAGCGGTTGTGGGTGTTGCTAGCTCACTCTATATAGTACTCATGTATACGGTGGATTGATGACTTAATGTCATACTAGGACCACTTAAATATAAAACTTGTTATTTATAATTTTTATTCCCTGTAGCACTAATTTTTTAGTGAACAATAAACTTTGTGCCCATTATGTATTTACCTACACTACAAATCTATTACTTGTTACGATAAACTTATTAGTTATGACATGGAGTTGTATAATAGAGGTGCAAACCCACGGGTGACCCGTGGAAACCCGACGGGCATGGGTTTGGGCAAAATTTTAAACCCGTCACGGGCATGGGTTTTTTAATGGGTTAAAATATTTTTCGTGGGCACGGGTTTAGGATGGCAATGACCGTTGCCATCCCTACTTCCCCCTCCCCCCCCCCCCCCCCCCCCCCCCCCCCCCCGCGGATATAGGTGTCCATGCAGCCCGCAGCCCGTTGGCCCGCCCGAAGCACGGTCAATTTGGCCCGGCCCAAGCACGGCCCGGCACGGTGTCCTCCGTGCCCGGGCTAGCCCGGCCCGACAACCGTGCCCGGGTGTGGGCCGTCACCCCAGCCCGTGGGCTGGCACGGCCCGGCACGAAATTATCAGGCGGCCCGAATAGTGGCCCGCAAAATCCCTACCCCATATAAATTAGAAACTAAACCCTAAACAGCAGCAAGCACTCTCCTCTCCTCCCCAGCCGCCAGCCCCCATTCCCCCTGCCCGACATCCCCATGTGTCGTCTCTCTCTCTGTACTCCTGCTGGAGAACATCGCTCGCCCGCTCCCCTCCAGCGCCGCCCCTCTATGCCGGTCGCTGCTCATCCGTCCCTCGCCACCGCTTGACCCTGGCCCTCTCCGGCGCCGCCGCTCGACCTCGCCCCTCTCCGGGCGCCGCCGCTCAACCTCGCACCTCTCCGGCGTCGCACGCCCGCACCTCCCCGCCCCTCTCAGGCGCCGTCTACTCGTCTCTTACCCTGTCCCGTCCCACCCCTCCAGCGCCGTCGGGGGCGGCCGCGGGGAGCAGGCGGCGGTACATCTCTGGCTCCGCGCGCGGCTCGGCGGCTCCCTCCGTAGGTGACGACGGCGGCACGACAAGGAATGGGGCGCGAGCCGGCGAGCTGGAGCAGGAGCTCGGCGGCGGCGGCCTCCAGATCCAGCGATGGTGTGGGCTTCGGGCTGCCCGGTCCGGTATGTTGGGCCGGGCTATGTCGGGCTGGCCCGGCCCGAAACAGCCCGACGGGCCCGTGTTTGGGCCGTCGGGGGAGCCCGTGGGCTAGCACGACACGGCCCGATGCGACATAGGCCGGGCAAGGCACGGCCCGATAAAAGGCGGGCCAGGGCGGGCCCGTGCCAGGGCCGGGCCGGGCGGCCCGAATGGCCATCTATACCCGCGGATAGCAAGCTTTGCCGGCCCACCGCGCCCGCGCGATCCTCCTTCTTGTTCGCACCACCACAACGACGACGGCCACGTCGTCTCCAGCTGCGGTGCTGAGGGTCGGCGACGCCGTGCGCGAGCGGCGGCGCTTCACGGAGGCGGACGTGGCGGCGTACGCGGCGGTGAGCGGGGACCGCAACCCGGTGCACCTCGACGACGCCGCCGCCCGGGACGTCGGCGGGTTCCAGCGCGGCCGCGTGGTGCACGGCATGCTCGTCGCCTCCGTCTTCCCTTCCGTCATCGCCGCCCACTTCGTATGCTTCCCGCCCCCCTCTTTCTCTCTGGCATTCCGTCGAACAGCACACGAGCATGCGGACTAACCGTGGGGCTTGTCTTGGCTTGGCTTCGTGGTTGGTTGGTGCTGCAGCCTGGCGCGGTGTACGCGAGCCAGACGCTGAGGTTTGCGGCGCCGGTGTACGTCGGAGACGAGGTGGTTGCTCGAGTCCAGGCAATCCACATCAGGACGATGGCGACGAACGGCAGCATGTCTAGCAGATACGCGTATGTGCTTGCTATTCAGCCATTCTCTCCTCTTTTTCTTTACCAATGCAAGGATTAAGTTCCCATCCTAGCTTAACTAGCATCTCTGTTCATGCTCTGCTTGATTCCGCGCAGCGTAAAGTTTGCAACCAAATGTTTCATGGACGAAGATGAGGGTTCTCTCACCATTGATGGGGAAGCCATGGCTATCCTGCCCACACTGGACTGGAGTTCAGAAACCTCTAGCAAGTAACAGTGAGAAGATGGGCTGATTATGGCCCCTGTGCTTGCTTAAGGGTGTATTTGGTTTGGTTCAGAGACCGTTAGCAAGTTACTAGTAGTTTGTAGCACATCGTACAAGCTATTCACAAAACAAAACATCCTTTGCCGTGACCCAACCTAAAATTTCACTTTGCCGGTGATTTGCTTTATCGGAATTCTTTCCTCTGCACTTTGAACCTATCTTTTGTGGCCATTTTTTTCATGTAAATGATGTCATACATTTTCGATACCGCAAGAATAGTCAAACGGTTGCAACCTGAGGGTGAATAACAAATTCATGATATAAAAGATAGGCTGCAGTTAGTCTTGGACATGGAAAAAGACAGTAACAAAGAACCATCTAAAATATCTGCAACGTACGATTATAATGAGCACAGATATGCAGAGAACTAGATGAACAATGTTTATTGCTTGTATCCCGACATGTCACTTATTTTTTTATCAGAGCAAATATTATAAGGTGACATAGACGGGCTGTAAGAGCTACTACATCAAGATTTGTGATGAGTTGGAGGAGAGCTACTACATCAAGATTTGTGATGAGTTGGAGAAGAGAAGAGGAGAGAGAAGAGAGTTGGGCTAATAATTAGCCATACTCCTAGGTTTACTAAAGATTAAATGAGTCAACAATTTAAAAAAAATCCTTTACTACTTTGAAAATCAAGGAACTAACTTTGACACGTGTTTATAATGACACGCAACCGTTTTGCTATAGACAAAGGATGCCACCATGATTGAGTGCCGAGCTTGAGGAGAACACATTGTTGTTTAGCCAAGATTGTTAGTGCCGCCTCTACATAGATCACGGGTAGAATTGTGGGTAAGCAAGTGGCCGTGTTGCTAGCGGTTGATAATGTGTGTAGCTGATCTCAACTTCTTGATTTACAACACGATATCATCATCCTGCTCCAAACTGAGCAACACGCGCGCGAGGAGAACACCGGCAAATCAATGGGAAGATGCCGAGTATCTAACCGTCTCTACGCCGTTGTTCACCTATACAGGCCTTCCTCCGTGCCCTAGCGCGCTACTCTCGCCGTGCCAGAGGCCAATGCTGGTTTCAATTTCAGTTTTGAAAAATATTCGACCCCCTTCAAAATTAACAAAATTTCATTAAATTCAAAATTCTTTTGGACAAATTTTCACTGAAATTTAAAAATTTCGAATAGTTTGAAAGGTTACAAAATTCTGTACACACCTAGTGTTCACAACTTTGCAGTGTAGTGCTGGTTCGGCTGCTTTTCCTGATCGAGTGCAGGGTTCCAGCAGGGTAGCTGTGAAAGCACTTCAATTTTTTAAGTGCAAAATTTCCGATCCGAACCATCAAAATAATCACCTCGTTATTAGAATATAAATCCTTCAAAGGTACTCTCTCCCTCCGACCGTCAAAATAAAACGTGCTTTTTGTAGATGTCTCTTTGTTTTCTAAAAAACCAATGGATATATCTGACACAGGGTGAACCGACTATATTTCTCACGGGCACGGTAAACAGCCAAAAAAATGACACCCATTGTATGCAATATACAGTAAGCAATAATGGGAACATCACAAAAAAAAACGAGACATTTAAGCTCTGACAAAATAAAGATTTTCGATCTAAAATGCTAGCACAATACTTCATGTCTTTGGCAGTAGTTTTTACTCCATCAAATAAAGGCAAGCTCAAACATGGTCAATTGCCCGGTATTTAAGACAAAGTATGGGGGGAGGGGATTCAGGCATAAGTTTCCTTCTCAAGAAACAGCTGCAAAATCTGAGAGCCCTCGGTGGAGCAGCTTTCTGCACAGGAAATTTCTTTGGTTCCAACTATACCTTGTACTCGCCCAATTTCCCCTGGCTATTGCGGTACTCTAACTTGACTTCATTCTTTCGATAGCCCAAACATTAGATGGAGATATATCTCTTGCATAAAATGGAGTGTGTGTTTTTCCAGTTGTCTCTCTTCCTAGAGACGAGCTCCCTGTTGTCCGCCAAAATGGCATTGGCAAACTCAGTCAATTTCCATACAGTGGAATATAGGACAGTCCACAGATTATTCGAGAACTTTCTCTCCAGTTGAAAAGACATTCCACACCACGGTTCCTACTATGTACAGTACAACAGCCACCTTAAACACACTGTCCCAAGAACCTGGAAGTTAAAAAGAAAATGAATAGAACATATGAGGAAGTTAGAATAAACACACAAGCTAGTTTATAATTAGCTTTAGCGATGTGACTTTTTCAAATCATCACTTTTAAATAATACCTGTCCTGTTTGGAATAGCAGAAATATACATTGTTAAATGCATCGTTAGAAACCACTTGGGTTTGTTTTTCTTACCTTTCTGAAGAATGTAGCCGGTGGCAGCAGTACCAAAAACTCCTGCAAGCACGCCAGCAGTGTTCGACAGTCCAAGAAGTACCCCCTGCAACCATTATCTAGTTATTAGATCAGTTATCTACTCCCTCCGTTTCAAAATGTAGGTCGTTTTGGCTTTTCAAGGTTCATAGATTTTTCCATACACTCTAGGCACGCCACCGGCTAGAATATTGAAATATATTCCCGTTTCTTAAAAAAAATGAAGACAGAGACAACGAACACCCTAACAGCAGTACTACTACAAGTTAACAGTAAGCACCTGATGTGAACTAGAGAACATTAGACCAGTAATAAACTACATGAGTACATACTGCATAACGTGGTCCTATGTCTTGATGGTTAGAATATAGCCCAGACTGTGAGAATGCATCACTCCCCTGCCAAAGAAAATGGACAGTTACACACTATCAGCAAGCATTTATAGTGGAACCGTCGCCAATTGCTAAAAGTATAACAAGCTACATAGATATCCATATTTCGTTCTGAAGCACATCAAACCTGACTGCAGGCCATACATAGTACAGCCATGGCTGGAGTTCGGACTTTGCTCAGCAGGGTCAAGAACAAGGCTGGCCCAAGAAAACCAATTGACTGCATAATCTGGATCAGCATGTTTCAGAAGTATTTCAACATCAGTAGCTCTTAAGCACAACTGCTCTAAGATTCACACATGAAACAAAATTACCGAAGGAAAACTTACCTTGCGGACGTTTGTTATAGAGACCCCTCTCTGAACAAGAGTATCAGCAATCCATCCACCAATATTCGCAAAAACAGCCATTGTTAGCCATGGCAAGACACAGAGAAGCCCGGACTCGGTTAGATTGAACTTCAGAACCTAGGTACAAGAATTTGGGAAGCTCAACAAACAACCAGGATGATAATTTAATTATATGGTATTAGCAACGAAGGCTACCAAACATTGCACAGGATAACTTACCTGATTGTAGTAAGTGGGCATCCATGTTAGAAGAATAAATGTTCCCCAGTTATGGCAAAAGTGTGATATTATGAGAGCCCACACTGGAGCCTTTGATAGAATCAGCCTCCATGGTATGGAAGTGACAGGCTCCTTGAAAGTACCACCAGCCAGTATGTGCTTCTTTTCAGCCTTACTTATTCCAGGATCATCATTTGGAGAGCTGTGTGCCTAATTAAGAGTAGATACTGCATGTCAGCTAAGGAAAATGAGTGCCCACAAGAGTAGTTGTACTGTGATAACAACTTAAAGAGTGGTTGATGTGGTTAACAGATAAAGCAAAATGGTAGCTAAAGCAACCTTTTATGATGAAAACATGTCCACTGAGTAACCCATAAAAAAAAGAACATATGACAGATGTAAGAAACCAGAGCAGCACTTAGCCCTTCTTACTTTGCTTTGCCACAGTGCAAACCAGACACTTCCAAGGGATCCGAATGCATAGAAAACAGAAGGCCAGCCAAATTTGCTGATCAACAGAGGTGAGAAAGCAAGGCCGGTGACTGACCCAAGGTACATTCCGCTATACACTAAAGCAAGAGATCTGCTTCTCTCTGAAACTGGGATCCATTTGGAAAGGATGTTGTTCATAGCAGGCATGGCAACACCCTGTAAAACAATATATACGAATATATATAAGAAAAACAATTATATAATGCAAAGGAGAGATATTGCATTGTACTGTTGCAACTAGAACTTGGTTCCTTAACAAAGCCGGACCACTAATGGTATCAACAAAATGTTAGATAACAAGTACAAAGTACTCAAGTTTTATCAAAAATGCTATCAAGCCAGATGTATCACTTGTTTTATCTGATGATTTCAACAAGTAAATACTCTTGCATAATACAAAGTTTTCATCATCACACCTGCCTAATGCCACTCTACCTGAATAACTTGGAGGCATATGTTGTATACATATCCTACCTCAGATAAATAACACAAGTTATAACAGTACAAAATGTAGAGACAAGTATAGCACACAACCTCGCCTATCCCCATGAAGGCACGCATGGTGAGTAGGCATGGAAGTCCAATCTTGGCAGCAATGGGTGTAAGAATCGTTGCAAGTGACCACCATACAACCCCAAATCCTAGCACTACCTTACCACCAAACCTGTCGGCCCAAATACCTCCAAGAATCTGCAGCAGCAATTTTTGTAATTGAAATGTCAGAAACTATATACCAAAATGTTCATGATATTTATTATCTTGTAACAAACTCAACGTACAATAAGAAATAGCAAAGCACCTGTGTAAGAAGGTAACCCCAAAAGAAAGATGATTGGATTAGACCAACAGTTGCTGGATTCCAGCTGAACTCTGAAGACATTGGAAGGATTGCGATGCTCATATTGACCTGGTATAAATCAGCAAATTTTCAGGAAGCAAAAGAAAAGGAGAACTATGTAACACAACTGTTCTCAACAGACAAATTAGACAAAGCTTTACTGTCTAACTCACACGGTCCATATTGCAAAGAAGGAATGCAGAGAAGCAGAGGAGAACAATCGTCCAGCGCTTTGGAAACTCTTTCCACCAAGGAGAAATCTCATTCTTATCTCCAATCCTCACAGCCTCGGCAGGAACATCAGAAGGGTTCAAGGATGATCCTGTTATTTCATATTGCTCGGCTTTACAGTCAGCATGTTTTCTTATTGGTAGTTTGTACTCTGGCTGGACACAAGCGCTCTCCAAACTAGTGAAATTCTCCCATCTCCTGGGTTTCAACCAGCCACTGTTTATCGGATCTGAAGACAGAAAGCACTCAACCCTTGAAAGGACTCTCTTCGTGCTTGCACTGTGGAATGCCCGAGTCAAGTAGTCTCTTGAAGACGCCGACACAGGCTGCTGAAACTGCCCAGACATTTCTAGTGTCGCCTTTGCAGTACTGCTGGTATAGTTTTGAAGCCAGAAAAGTGTGCTCCTGGTAACATGTTGACCAAATCTTTCTCCAGGTAAATTACACTTGTTCTGTAGTGACGTGCAATATTTCATCTCATGTTGTTTTCCTGCATAATACCAAAATTGTTAGATGTAGAATGAAGAGCCTTGAGTGGAAATCCAGTAATGAGCTGTTTCAGCATTTCAACTTGTGAACTGTTCATGGGGTGCAGCAGAAACTAATCTTCATGGAACAATAATTAAAGCTGCTCAATTACGCCAAACCACGTGGGAGATGATAAAATTCTTAACTGCATAATACAACCATCAAATGGTTACCCATATTCTTGCACAACCTTATGGAAGTGATTGTACAATGAATTAAATCTCACAATATGAGTTTAATCTTGGGCTATTGAGAGTAGTACTATACAATAATCCATATAAATGTAGTAATCTGCATCAAGGTCGGGCTTGTTGCTAGTATGATTCAGCACTCTAATTATAGTTTGAATTCAAAATGGGAAGCTAAGGGGTGTGCATAGCGGCACATGTAAATTCATGGGCCATCGCAGCGTACCATAGCTGGCCGTGGTAGGTATCCAGAGCCAAGGGGAGCGGCGCTTCCCTTGTGGCGGTGTGGGGCGGGTGGGCAACGGCACCCCCACCCCACCTCTCCCCGTCACTCCACACCCCTGCATCCCCAAGCCGGACGGAGAGAACAAGTAGCGGCGGCCTTCTGGAGTTATTAGAGAAGAAGCTAGAACAGGGGCGATGGGGAAGCGTGCGCGCCGGCCGAGAGAAACGGTTGCTTAGCAGCAGGCGAGGCGTCGTCGCCGACCACGGGCTGGTGCTCGCCGCGGCACCGAGCGCACCATAGAAGAGGGCTGGCAGCCGGGAGCAGATCGTCGGAGCAACCAGGGCTCGGCCTGGAACTCCAACCCAGCAGCGGCGCGCGCTCTCGCTCACCTCGCTATTACCCGCGGGAGAGGAGGAAGCGGTAGAGAGCGCGCGGCGAGGAGATAGGATGAGCAAAGCAGCAACAGGAACCAGACAGCATAAGTCAGGGTCAGAGTGAGATAACGACACCAGTGGGACGGCGATCGGGCTCGGTGGCACGCCGGGCACCCGAATATTCTATGTAACTTTCTTATTTATAAAATTCTTCAGTCATGAATATTCGTTGTGTTAAATCTAATTAAATTTATAAAACTTTTTGTCTTAAATTGCTTTCAAAAGATTTGATTTGTAAACATAAAAATCGTATTTGCTGATCTTTCTAGTAAAGTAATTTTACAATCTCATACTTTTTTTCAAAACATAGTAGGGACGCATACACTCACAAACACAATTCATGCTAAAAAAACAATCTCACAATCCCCACCTGATACACAATAATATCAATGGAACAGATAGACAAACTGAAAAACGGGAGCGAACAGATAGACAAAACGAATTGCATCAATTGATTCAATTCATAACTTAGTAATAATAATTGGTCCATTGTTCAAAAGGGTAAAACCAATTTTGGACCCCCTCATTGCTCGATTTTGGCACCATGCGATATTTGGTTTGGAATTTGGTTGCGCGTTGGATCAGGTTGTCCGTTGATTTGATTTGTTATAATTATTTTGTGGTTATCTAGTTGTTGTCTATTGTGTTCATGGTATGCAACATTTGGGTGATTTTTTAAGCTTATTCTCACAACTTTATCTTCCAATTTTCACTTACACTTTCTATAAATTATATTTACAATTCAACAATCACTGTAATATTTGTCTGTAATTTGTTAATTTCTCATTATTTCTATGTGGTAATAGCACTAACAATAATCTTAGTTAACGATCCTTAACTACAACAACCTTCATATTCAATTTGTAATCTGTTAGAGAGTTAATTTTGAGGATTAAGTTTATGCTTGGTGCTTGTTTCATAAATTATCATTCATCAGCGGACCATTCAGGTATGTACTAAAGTTAGTTTAGCTTTATATATTTTTTTTAGAGAAGTTAACTTGGCTCAGATCAAATTCTATACAAGAATATGCTAGTTCATTTAGATTTGTATTGTAGTTATTCATATTTATAGTAGAAAAATAATTGTATATCCATATAAATTATAATTTTAAAAGATAAATAAAGTATCATAAAGTCTCTCAAATGCTCCACAATTGAATTTTTTTTAGTATGACAGAACAATTGTATTTTAGTACAGTATGATTTGCCTAGAATGACCGCACTATTATTATCAAATTTAAGTTAGCTCTCAATTAAATTTACATATGAGGTGGTTCTGACTAGCTATAGATATATTTTGTTTAATTTAAATCTAATATTTCTTAATATCTGCATACGAGGGGTTTCTTCATAAATTCCAAGAATTTGTATATGCCAATTATAGATAAAATTTGTTAAATTTCAAGCTTTGACCTTTCTTTATTTTTTATTTGAATTTATCCATGTGTACTTTGTCTTTAACATTTCGTTCTTATTTGTATGGAACTTGTTATATCAAATATATCTCTGGAATTGGCTTTTTATGTCATCTTGGTTGAATTTCTATGTAATTTTGATGCTACGTCTAAGACGTCCGGCGTCCACGACTACCGTCGGACGCCCCGTCCACTACGTGAAGTCGTGAGACTTCCAATCTTATCCTCGACTTACCTCATCGCCTTCGTGTACGTCCTTCATCTCTCGCAGTTCTCCACCATGCTCCGCTTTACGTTCCTCTCTCTCCATTCTTTCTACTCCGCTCCATGTCTCCATTATTTTGCGCCGTTGCTTGCTGCTCTCCTGTTGAAATCTCTTCACCTGGCTCACTGCCCCACAGGGCACCGCTGCCGCTCTCCCGCAGGCGGCGGTGGCGCGCTGCACGCTAGGGGCGCAGAGCTCCGGTCTACCATGCATCGTGCTCTCATCGTGCTGCTCGAGCCTCCTTCCCCTGTAGCCCGTCGCCGCCCAGCGCTCCCTCCCTTGGTGCCCCTCATCTCCCGGCTCCTCTCCTTCCTCCATAGCCCGTCGTCAGTCGGGCCCTCCCTCCCCCGTAGCTGCCATTGCCGGCTTCCTCGAGCCCAGATCTGGCCATGAATGTGAAACAGCATGCTGCATCCCACCTCAAATTATTGTGTTTCAATTGTGATTTCGTGATGTTGCAATTGTGATTTTGTGATGTTGCGACTGTGCTTTAGGATTTTTTTCGAATTAATCGAGATGTTACAAACATGTTTTTGTCATGTTGCGGTTCTGCTTCCGTGATGTTGCAGCTTTGCTTCTGTGATGTTGCAGCCACTATTTTAGATTTTTTTAATCTACTCGAGATGTTGCAACATGAATTTTTTTGTGTTTCAACAATGATTTCTGACATGGTTTTAAATCCCCGGCTAAAGCGTTTAGTGGCAAAGTTGTCAAAACAGATTTAGCCAGCTATTTAAAGCAGATTTATGTCTTCCAAGTTAAGGCTTTTCATTGAGTTCTACGTCAGTACCAGTTCCTTGTTAAGCTATTATTGTTCTTTTTGGCTTCTCGCCTTTATCGGACCATTTGATCTCATATAAGGGTTGCACACCTAAATTTTTGTTTGCGCCAAATCTATGTATTTTGGGAAGGGTGATTGCGCGTGTAAATTTGTAAGAGATTATGTAGCACCTAAATTTGTGTTTTCACAAAATCTGTGCATTTGGAAAGGGTATTTGTACGTGCAAACTCATGCAAAGAATTACCCATGTGACACGTAGACACTCCCTTCAGAAGATATGCTAAAGATTACCTGCATCCTCAATGCTGCAAAATGGTTTCCTCATTACTTTTCCCTGCCATAAGCAGCTCGCTCAACCATGCCAGAGGTCGGGAGGCTTTGCTTTAGCATACCCCACACAGCAGGTCAAATGAGTTAGGAATGTTATAGATACAACAAAAGCCAGAGTAGGCAAGAGGGCTCCCTGAAGGAACCAAAGCAAGCGTGACAGTCATACAGGGATTAACTTGGTTTGCCGATAACATAGCAAATGTTACAAAAGATGCATATAAATCCTAAGATGAACATCAAATAGTTGTAGCGGCTGTGCACCTTAACTGCTGATTAAGTACAGGTGGAACATCTTTCAAGAAATACAAGTTTATCTAATGCTCATCCCAAAGACGATGCGTTGAACCAAAAACCCTCACTTCCAGCTGGAACTACACAGTAAGTTCGCTTGCATCCTCAAGATGGCACTGCAGATTAACCAACAAAACACATCAGCCCTTGAAATGGCAACACCCTTGTACCATGCATGCCAGTTAACGACTATAAGATACAATACTTACTGTATGTCGAAGTGTCTATCTGGTCAGGCAGCCCCTTTATGTCAACCTCAAACCTTTCTTGCACCTTTAAGCAGCATCAGATATATGAAATGTTAGGCTTAATGACACGTAATATAAAAAAGAATTGAGATAGGGCAACGATACAAACTTGATTGAGAACATCAGAATCAGATGCAGAAGAAACAAAGGTTATGGCAAGTCCCTTGGTCCCAAAACGTCCAGCCCGACCAACCTGCAATGGCAAAAATGCATAAAAAAAAGATGAAAATGATTAAAGAAACCCACTTGCAGTAGAGGGGGGAGCGACAATTACCCTATGCAAGTAGGTATCAGCAGAATCTGGCATATCATAGTTTACAACAATGTTGACACGCTCAATGTCAATTCCCCTTCCAACCAAATCGGTAGCCACAAGAATCCTCTTGTGTCCTTCCTTGAAGTTTTTGTACCGGGTCAACCTATCAAAGCCATGCTGTTAGATCGGAAGACCAGCTGAAGGAAGCACTAAGTGCAAATGAGAACTTTACAGATGCATTGTCATCAATCCGATGGAAAGATCAACTACAACCAACAGTTACAAGGATATACGAACACAATGCAATGCCTAGGGTTGCAATGAACTGAAGACAAAAATGTAGATGTTCTTGACTTTTGCGCTTTAAACAAGTTTGGTGTTCTGTGTACACCTAACTCTAAACATTATAACAATGTATGAGTAAATAACTCTGGCATCATCCATACCAATTTACATAATGTATTTTTTTAGAAAAATAATGGGAATAGCCTCACTGCATGCACAAAAAAAAATGTAAATCATCTATAGCACGCAGAAGTTCAGTGATATGTAAAACCTTAAAGAGTCATTAATGTTCAGTGAACAAAAATACTAGTCATCTACAGACTACAGCACAAGATCAAAGCTGATTGGTTAGAGCCATATACAGCTATCATAAATCATGAAGCTGATCATCAATCACAGAAAAGCATGGAAGTGAAGCTGAGCACAATCAAGCCAACATAACAGTTGCAGAAATAGACGATCAGACAGCAAAGAAGAACATACCTCTCTTCCTGTGTCATTCCAGAATGTATACAGATTGAGGGGAAATTGCACTCGCAGAGCAACTTGTTCAGCTCTGCAGCTCTACTAACACTTCTGACAAATATCACAACTTGGTTGAAGTCGAGCGCATCTAAGAGATCATTCAACTTCCGATTCTTCTCTGCCTCACTTAATTTGATGTAGTGCTGAAATCACAACAAAAAAGGTTAGAGCCAGATAAACACAAAGTTAAAAGGCAGTTCTAACTTTCTAATGGATAGTTCACATTACCTGAACTAGACCATGAAGGGTCAGTTTAGCCTCGTCGTCGACATAAATTTCCATAGGCTGTAAGGCAACAAATGATAGATAAAGATATTAGAATACTGGGACCAATGCAATGCACTGTACAGCTGGAATTCCAAAATGTGTTGTAGATTTTGCTCATGTCAGAATATTCTGCCTCCTGTAGCTTCAGTTATGCACTGAGTACTGGAATTTGACCATGCCAACAACATTCTTGTGCTTGTGGCTCGGTATAAGAATTCCAGCCAAAAGAAAAGCAGATATGTCTGCACTGACCATGACATGGTAGCACCAGAGGCAGTTTGCACTGATGCAGTGAAACCCAGTACAAGTGAAAATGTGGGTAGACAACTGATAAAATCAAAACTGGCCTTGCATGATCTAACATAATCGCCCTCCCAAACCTAAACCCCACATTCTCCCCCAAACAGTTCACACCGACAACTGAAGATTCCACTGAATCACAGATAATCTTAATGTGCACAGGTACCGATTGATAAACCAAATGCAAAGACAGAAGTCACCAAATAACATTGCTATCCACCAAGGTCGTTGCTTAAAGGTAGTGACAGGTGGTCAGCAAGCAACCAGCAATCCCTTCAACCAGACAGTAAAACCACAATCTCTCATATCCATGTACGTGCATAACCGCCAGAAGCAAGGAGGGACAGAGGAGGAAGTGCAATTCAAATGAGTTGGGCCATAGAACATTACATCTTGCATGAATTTCTTGCAAACTGGGCGAATTTCCTTGCTGAGGGTTGCTGAAAACATCATCACTTGCTTATCATGGGGAGTCATTTTGAAGATCTCCTGGACATCTCTACGCATGTCTAGAGAATAAGTATAAAGTTAATTAGCGAACTAAAAAAGGTGCGAATGAAAGAACTAGAAACCTGGTCAAGATGAACTATATTAAACATAGAAATATGCCAAGAAAGTGTTTACCAAGTGATTCAAGCATCTTGTCACATTCATCAAGAATGAAATGCCGCACATTCTTCAAGGGAAGGTCCTTATCTCTAGCTAGAGCAAGTATCCTTCCAGGCGTGCCAACCACAATATGAGGGCACTCATTCTTCAACAGATCCTTGTGATTTTTTATGTGAACACCACCATAGAAGACAGCAACTCTTAATTCAGGCAGGTATTTGCTAAACCTCTCAAATTCATGGCAAATCTACAGGATGTTAAGCAGAGACAATCAGCATCTGTGGACATATCAAACAGAGTAAGTAGGGAACTGAGAACAGATACAAACCTGGTAAGCTAACTCTCTTGTATGGCACAACACAAGTGCAGCTACTTGGCCAGCAACAGGATCAATCTGCTGGAGGGTTGAGAGGACAAAAACCGCAGTCTTACCCATCCCAGATTTTGCTTGACAGATGACATCCATTCCAAGAATGGCTTGAGGGATGCATTCATGTTGCACTGATGTGGAACCAAACAAAGTTGTAGCAGCACCCCAGTAAGAAAAAAAAATTCAACCTTCTGCTTCCATTAATGAAAAGCTATACCATATTCTCCTCCAGAAGAAAATGTCAGAAGAATTTATACCTGCACACCAACAAGTGGAAATTTAACTACCATACCATTACAGGAGCAGATCAACACACAAATATATATATATATGCAAGGATAGGTCATCTGATTCAACTTTAAAGAAAAGGAAAAAAAAATGCAACAAGACTTGTACATACAAATTAGTTCTGGTTGAATTTTTATTTCACTTTCTTCACACTGGCATGATTTGGCAATTTGTATTATTGTATATCACCTTGTGCAAGATCAAGGAGAAGCACTCAAAAACATGAGTCCATATCACCTAATCAAATAACATAGCTACAGCACTTTGAAGGGTTCATAAACCTATAAAACAACCGGTACATAACTTAATTGTTCATTAATGTGAATTGTGAAACATATCAAGGTAATTTTGTACTACGTCACCAAAACAATGGAAATTTAGGTAGATTACTCAAGTCACTCTTTATTCACCATTTGGGCTCAACTTCATATGGAACAGATACAGCTCCAAAGGCTAAGTAGCTAAAATTTGATGATAGAGATGTACTATTTTAGGTGTCACACATATGAAAGTATATGAAGGGATATGCTACTTTTTTCTAGGACCATGAAGATGATACTGGCAAAGTGTAAACGATCAGGCAAAAATACCGGAACACGTTTTCTTTTTTGAAGCTTTATTAGTATTGTTGTGATTTATCTTTGGCAACTTATGGAAGTCAGCGCTGAACAGCAGAACCCAATATAACATGATTAGATTGCCATACCATATCCAGTTACGACTCAATCTATTAACTCTATAAAATTCAAACAAAGGCCTAAAACAAGAAGATGTGTAATCATAGCCTAGCGGCCTGAGGAAATCTCACAATCAGATAATTCAATTGCACTTCAACACAGACTAGAGGTGCCAAACAGATAGATTTCAAGCCCAAAGACATGCACAAACTTGCAACTTAAGATGCAATAGAGGATAGTCTGCTTATATAAAACTCTAGAGCATCCAAGGCTAATATGACTGAGAAGGCCATCATAGGTAGCAAACAACAGTGAAGTAAAGCTTGCCTTCGGAAGGATGCTCAAATCCGCAGTCCTGGATGGCGCGGAGAAGCTCAGGTTTGAGCAGGAAGTCTCTGAACCCCGAGCTGTGGATCCCCACGTAACCCCTGTAACACCGCGAAATCCCAATCCGTCAGATCAGACTTCCCAACCACGAAACGAACCCTAGCAAGCAGAAACCGCCCTCCAGCACGTACTTCTTGACGACGTCGGCGGAGCCGTTGGTAGGGGCGCCGTCGGCGACATTCTCCACCTCCTCTTCGTAGTCGACGAGGTCCTCCTCGTACACCTCGTTGTCCTTCGCCTCCACCATCCTGCCTGCGGCGGCAAAATCACGAACGTACGTGTATGAGCATCAGGAAGCGCAGACTAGGGCACGACGACCTGACGAAGAAACAGTCGTAGCAGCACCAGAAAGCTCACCTCGAGATCTCGGGGACGGAAGAGAAGAGAACCGGGCGGGTCGCGGTGGAATCGGCTGCAAAGAAAAGCGTCAGGCACGGCGACCGGGGGACGACGGGCGGTGGATTTGGGATCTAGGGTTCGGCGGAGGATGAGGGGAAGCTAGGGTTTGGAACCTCGGGGCGGCGGATTCGAGCGCGAGCCGGAGAAGACAGGAGAGAGGAAATTTTGGTGCGGTTTATTAGAGCGTGGCCGCGTGCGAGACGACGCGCGCGGTGAGGAGTGGAACCCAAGGCCCGTAGATGAGCCCAAGATAAGCTTGGAATTCCGGCCCAAGATTCGTCCATCGTGTATATAGAGGAAAAACCTACTCTCGTCTTTTTTTATTATCTTGTCCATCGTGTATATCCCGATTTTTTTTGTTTAGCCCTTTTTTTTGAAAGATTTTCACAGATAGACCCTTGCGAGAAAACGTTTCAAAATGGATCCCAGCGTCATGGTTCGCCGAGATTACACATCTCGAAGCCATGGGATATATCCGCCGAGACGTGTAAGAGGTTATTATCCGTGAAAATCTTTCAAAAAAAGTGTTAAAAAAGTCAGGTGTATATCACGTACATTCATGACCAAATCTTTACCTAATAGTAAAGCAAGTAGTGTCTCTGCCAAAAATTTGGTCCTTCATCCTAAGAGCAAGAGTAATAGATACGCCCGCTTGCCGGCGAAACGGAGATCCAGCTCAGCCAGGTTTTTTATTTTTTATTCACCACCACTTGCATCATTCAATGTTGCTTGGTCTTTCACAGGATTGACAGCCAACCGGAGCCTTGAAGCAGCACTTGCAGGCCCAAAACAACGCATGCGCCAGCGTTCCGTCGGCGTTTCGCAGTGCGCCTGCTTTCATCTCTCTCATCGTTTCTCTCTCTTCCATGTCACGTTTCACCCGCTCTGAGCCATTCATAATACCTGCTCTAACTGAGTACAAAACGGTAAAAAAAAACACAGAGCAAAACCGCCTGTTAGGTACTAAACCGGGCCAAAACCGGTACTTACCCGCTGAACCAAGCGGTGGGAAACCGGTGCGGAAAAACGCGGAACCCAAGCGCTGGGAAACCAGGAGCGGAAAAACCAACAGTCCAACCCGTGCGTGCAGGAGCAGGAGGCCGCGGGTTCGAGCCCCGCCGGGACCCTTTTTTTACTGTTTTTGTTTTTTTTTTAAAATGCATATCTATTATTTTTTTCCGATTCCTTTTTACACCCTCCGACACGAGATCGAAAAACCAGCCGTCCAACCCGTGCGTGCAGGAGCAGAAGGCCGCGGGTTCGAGACTTCGAGCCCCGCCGGGTCCTTTTTTTTGCTGTTTTTGTTATTTTTTTTTCAAAATGCATATCTATTATTTTTCCCATTTGGATTCCTTTTTACACCCTCCGACACGAGATCGTTCGACAAATATATGCAAAGAAAACGATTCGGATGAAAATCGAACCAATAACACTCAGCAACACAATGAAAGCATACTACCAACTGGGCTACAAATTGCTTGTAATTTACAGCCAAACCATATATATATTTAATAAATGCACATGGATGTCCACGTCCAAACAGCTCACAGTTCCTTAGTATACAGTCATTATTGCTTGTAAAAATTTGTGTATGTGGGCACATATGATGATCAATATGTTCTATAATTTTCAAACTTATACCCTTTATCAACTTCAAAGAAATAACATACGTGGGGAGTTCAATACATAGTAGAGTATAGAAATCACTGTGGCTAGAACTAGGATATATTAGACATTGATCACCGTTGGTGCGGGCCACCCACAACTTGCCATTTGTGCTTAGAAAAAGTCCAAACCTATTAATGTACTCCCTCCGTCCTAAGAGCAAGTATTATAAGGGGCTAAGAGCTGACTAAATCCTATATGGAAGGGAGAGAAAACAGGAGAGAGAAGGAAACAGGCGAGCTGCCAAACGCCCGCTCAACCGGGCGAGTTGCAGCTGCCCTACCTGCTAGCACCGCTCTTATTGGCTGCCATTCCCGCACAGCATTAAAGGTCGGCCGGCTCCACACCAGCAGCTCCTCCATTTAGTCCGAGGTGGCGTTTTCTTCGTCCGCTGCCGGCGCCAGCTTATTAATCTTGATCTAATTAAACAAAGCAGCATTCACACTACTTTTTCACACATGCAGTAGTACAACTAGCTACCAGGCTGCTAGCGAGAAGGTAGCGAACGACATTTATTTGTGGACGAGTCCCTGTAGCTTCAGCGACATTTAGTTAGGGACAGAGAGAGTATGTACTTATCTATTTAAACTATACAACCTTGATTAAACAAAAAAGAATAGTCTAGCTAAATAAAAAAGGAATTTTGAGTATTTGGATAGAAAGGAAATATATTAAGTAACAATTATTTTGATTTGCTAGAAAAAATTATTAAGTGCAATAAAAATAGGGTAAGAGAAATTAAAAATCATGAATTTTAGACGATACAATTAATATTTAGTTCGTAGCAACGCACAGGCATTTTGCTAGTAATCTTTTAATTGTGCCTCCACCTCCACTCGGCGTCGGCAATAATTCACTCTCACTCGGCGTCGGCGAATTCACTCTCACTCGGTGTCGGTGAAAATTCAATCTCGCCTCCTCTAGAAAGGTGAATATGGTAAAGAGTACTGTACGGGTGTGGCTAAAGGAAGGCCGACCTCCATTAGTCTTAGGGGATGTCCTTCCCAAAAAGAAAACATTCTCATTTTTAGGTATTCCATTTTGGGAAAACATTCCCTTTTCAAACACCCTCCAACCTTCTTCCTCCTCCACCTCCTCCTCCCCCCCTCGCGCGCACGCGCGCGGCTCCCTGCACGCTGCCGCTGGAACCCTAATACGGCGCGGCATCCTCCCCTCCTCGGCTCCGGCGGCTCCCGCCGCCTCAGTTGCCGCCGACCGACACGGCCCACGCGAACCCCACTGGCGCCGCTTCCCCACCGGCCTTCCTCCGGCCCGTCGCCGTCGCCCCGCCAGCCACCCTCCCCCAACCCTAATCCCATGGGCGCCGCTCCCCCGCCATCCTTCCTCCAACCCACGGCCGGCGGCTCCCGTCGGCGCTAATCCGCCGCCGACAGCCCGAGCTCCACCAGATCAGCCGCCATCGACACCACCCAACCGCCATTGAGCCTTGTCCGCCGGCGGCCACACCGTCACCTCCGCTGCCCCTCCCCCGCCCCTCTAAGTCTTGGGGGGGACATGGAACCCCTGGCAACATAAATCCCTAAAGGTCGTCCTCCTCCACCGCCTCCCCCGTGGCCGGCGGCATACCCGATGCCGTCCGCCGCCGCCCACAACCCCCCCCCCCCTCCCGAGCCGCCCAGAGAAGAAGAAGATAGCCAAAACTTTTGTTGTAGTGTCGGAAAGTAACAAAAGTGAGGATAGGCCTACGTTAGTGTTTTTTTTCGGGGATGCCTACGTTAGATTTTACGAAAGAGTATAGGGTTTACACACACCTACCCCTTTCATTATGCCTGTCATCTCATCGTATGGGTCTAGTAACTCTACCTTTCTTGCGTATCGCCTGCCTCAATCATCCCTCCACCTACTCCCTCCGTCTCAGGATATAAGGCACGCACGTAAATCAAAATTCAAACTTTGAAAACTTTGACCTACGATTAATCTTGTATAATAAAAACTTTGTCTCACAACAATAATATAATTGTATTCATATTTAAAAGTACTTTCATATGACTATAATTTTGTTGCTACAAAAATTATATTATAAAAAATATTAAGAGTCAAATGTTATTGTTGGAGACTGTGCCAAGTTTGACCGCGCCTTATATCCTGAGACGGAGGGAGTATCTTTGTAAAATACACTCTCATCACCATCTCAAGGCCTTCACTATGCCGAGTGCAATAATCATTATTGCCTTAAAATGTCCTTTTTTGAAACGTAAAATGTCCTTTTTGGTACCACCTCAAATCTATATAACTATATAGAAGCACCCCACTAAGGTTCTTCTCTCAACATGCAAATTGTCCAAGTCATCATCCACTAAACTTCTCTCAATATGCAAGCTATCCACGTCATCATCTGTTGATGGCATTTTTTTGACACGTGATTAGAGCCGGCGCCTGGGGAGATTTAATAAGGGATCGAACCTAGATCGAAGGTGAAGTTCGAGTCGGAATCAGATCGGGAACAGACTCATGGATTCAGAATCGGACTCGGCAGAAGGCGTCGTGAGCTTTGGGCTTAATTGGGCCGCTGATGGGCCAGATCGTCTAGAGCCTTAGGTTAAATAGTTTCTTTCTTTTGCGTCAAGTTTGTTTAAGTCGTAATCGACTTGGAGTCTGTAATTGCAGGGTATAAATATAAACCTTTAGGGTCGTAAGAAGGCTAGATACATATCAATACAAAAACCTTTACTACCTTGCATTTACTACTCGCAATTTACTTACAAGTCGGCGACTTCGCCAAGCTTTTTCTTTTTCACGAGTTCTTCTGGGCTAGTCGAGGCGATCTAGATCTCCAAGGCTTGCTCGTGAGTTCCGCTTCTACTGAGTAATACCTAAGCTTTAGCATCGGGCGCATCGCTGTTGCTCCGTTTAGATTTATTCAACAGTTATCGGTATCTGCTAGATCTGCAAGTCTTTTCTTGTTGTTTTAGCCTTTACCACCATCTATCCAGCTTAGAGTTTTCATCTAATCGGCTCTGTCAAAAGCGTAATCTTAAGATTTATCTGATAGCTGATTAATATTGCTCTAAGTGTTGTTTTGCTAAGCTCTATCGGATCGCTTCACGGTTGTCTTTTATTGCTTAGCTATCAATCGGCTACTTGTTGTTTGATCTACCGAAATCGGCTCCCTGTGCTGTTTTCGATACATATCGGATCGGTCCTTCGTCGTTCAACCTACTAACAAGAGAATCGGCTCTTCGGTTGTTTCTTAACGTCCGATTTTATCCTTGTCAATCAACAGGTCAGATTGACTGGCACACCCCGGATTTCAAGGCCACGCCTTTGCTCGTGTGTTAGTACGCATCTGTCTCCGCCTGATTTTTGCGTCAACACACTTTTGGCACGCCCGGTGGGACACGGAAATTCAAGACCCATGGATTCATGTCAGATGTTACCAGATCCGTTTCAAGCATCTGTGTACCATCCTGTGTTCTCCCAACCAATGTACCAATGCCAAGGGAATTTCCAGGTACAATGTCCTCCTCAAGCGTTTTGGCCAACTGACTGCCCAAAACCAGTTACTGTATTGGCCACAACACATGGAGAACCATCAACTTCAGCAAACTCCTCAGGCCTCTTGGCCGATGAGTTTCTATCCAGACCGATCGTATCAGGAGAAGTATCGAGAAAATTATCAGCAGTATGTTCCTCATCAGGTTATACAACCGATAGCTCCGTTTGCTCAGATATCAGTTCAGAGCTCAAAAGTAGAAGATTGTCAGCCGCAATATGCTCTAGCATCGGTTCGAGATCAATCGAAACTAACAGAAGATGACCTTGAGCAAGATGAGAAATAAGCCTTGGAAAAGGCTATCGAGGAATATAGATTGGCATGCCTCAAAACATTCAATATTAATAAGGAGGGAGGTGTGACCCAAGTCTGTAATTTTCCAAGACCAGAAGAATTCATTAAAGATCAAAATGAAAAAAATGGCTAACGACCTGGTCTCTAATGACAATCATAATTGGGATGTTGCTCCAGTGGCTGATATTTTTACAGCATCTATTTTTCCAAAAGAATTTATGGAGTTGGATGATATGGTTGAATCGAATATCAAAGAAGAAACTACTCAATTGAATCTGGAGTTAGCACTTGAGAAGCCAGAAGATGATGGAAAATTAGGTTATGGATTTACGTCGGCTGATAAATTAGAAGAAGTAGATTTGGGTGATGGTAGTAAGCCTAGACCGACGTATGTAAGTTCTAAGTTAGATCCTGAGTTTAAAACCAAGTTGATAGCTCTGTTACGAGAATATAAAGATTGTTTTGCTTGGGAATATTCTGAGATGCCTGGTCTAGACCGATCGGTTGTTGAACATCGGTTGCCAATTAAAAAGGGGTTTCGGCCATATCAGCAGCCGTCTCGCCGTTCTGATCCGAAAATCTTAGATGATATCAAAGCTGAAATTACTCATTTGATAGATGCTAAATTTATCAGACAATGCCGATATGCAGAGTGGATTTCAAACATTGTTCCTGTGTACAAGAAAAATGGAAAACTTCGGGTTTGCGTAGATTTCAGAGATCTTAATAAAGCAACTCCGATGGATGGGTATCCGATGCCTGTGGCCGATGTACAAGTTGATGCAGCAGCAGGACACAAGGTCATTAGTTTTATGGACGGGAATGCTGGATATAATCAGATCTTGATGGCAGTCGAAGATATTCATAAGACTGCGTTCCGATGTCCTGCTCATCTTGGATTATATGAGTGGGTTGTAATGACTTTTGGGCTTAAAAATGCTGGTGCTACATATCAGAGGGCTATGAATTATATTTTTCATGAGATCATTGGAAAGATTGTTGAAATATACATTGATGATGTTGTGGTTAAATCGGAGAGTTATGATGGTCACTTGTCCGATTTACGTTGCACGCTAGAGTGCATAAGGAAACATGGTCTCAAATGAATCCACTCAAGTGTGCCTTTGGAGTATCGGTTGGTCAATTTCTGGGGTTTATGGTTCATGAGAGAGGAATCGAAATCAGCCAGAAAAGCATTAGTTCGATCAATAAAATTGTTTCTCCAGAGAATAAGAAAGAACTCCAATCTTTGATCGGGAAGATAAATTTTATCAGAAGATTCATATCCAATTTGTCTAGTAAGATTAAGCCGTTTACTCCATTATTAAAGCTCAAAGCCGATCTAAGAGTTCGTTTGGGGAAAGGAACAACAAGAAGCTTTAGATAGAATCAAGGAATACTTAACCTCCCCTCCAATTTTGGTTCCTCCACAGAAAGGTAAGCCGTTTAAATTATATTTATCGGCTAATGAATGTGCAATCGGATCTGCCTTGGTTCAAGAGTTTGAGGGAAAAGAGCGAGTTGTTTATTTTGTTAGTAAGACGATTATTGGATGCTGAAACAAGATATTCTCCCGTCAAAAAGTTGTGCTTATGCCTATATTTCTCTTGTACCAAGTTAAGGCATTATTTATTATCTGTTGAGTGCATTGTTGTTAGCAAAGATGATGTGGTCCGATATATGTTGTCATTGCCGATTTTAAATGGAGATTGGTAAATGGATATTGGCTCTTTCAGAGTTTGATTTGCGATATGAATCGGCTAAAGCCATTAAGGGACAAGTATTGGCTGATTTTGTTGCTCAGCATTGTGGATCGGATGTGTCTATGGTGGAGCCAGTTCCATGGTCCTTATTCTTCGATGGATCGGCTTGTGGAGTTGGTTCTGGAATCGGCGTTGTTCTCATCTCGCCACGGGGGCAAGTTTCGATTTTGCAATACCGATTGAAAAAACTGCTACTAACAATCAAGCCGAATATCGAGCTGTTCTCAAGGGTTTACAATTGTTAAGGGAAATTAAAGCCGATGCTGTCAAAATATTTGGAGATTCAATGTTGGTTGTAAAACAATTATCTAAGGAATATGAATGCAATGATGATATTCTTTTAGGATATCGAGATAAATGCTTCCAATTGTTGAAGGAATTTAAGATGGTGACAATTGAACATATACCGAAACTCCACAATCATGAGGCTAATCGATTGGCGCAGAGTGCTTCAGGATACCGACCGATTCAAGATATACAAGAATCGGATATCGCTGATGATGATTGGAGAAAATAAATATTTGAGTATTTGAAAGATCCATCTAAAAGAACCGATAGGCGAGTAAGATTGCAGGCAACCAAGTATGTTTTAATGGAAGATAGGTTATACTGTCGAACCCTTGATGGAGTGTTACTTAGATGTATCGGTTCTGAGGAAGCTAAAGTGCTGATGGGCGAGATTCATGAAGGCGTCTGCGGGGCACATCAGTCGGCTTTCAAGATGAAATGGATGATTCGACAAAATGGATATTTTTGGCCAACTATTCTTGAAGATTGCTTCCGACATTATAAAGGTTGTCAAGATTGTCAGAAGTTTGGTAATGTTCAGAGAGCTCCAACTTCGGTTATGAATCCTATTATTAAGCCGTGGCCGTTCAGAGGATGGGGAATCGATCTAATCGGACAGATTAATCCGCCGTCTAGCAAGAATCACAAGTTTATAGTGGTGGCGACCGATTACTTCACTAAATGGGTTGAAGCTATTCCTTTAAAGAATGTAACGTCGGTTGATATGATTGAATTTGTTAAAGAGCATATTATATACCGATTTGGAATTCCCCAAACTATAACAACCGATCAAGGAACTATGTTTATTTCTGGGGAATTCGAAGAGTTTGCATTGAACATGGGGATCAAGTTATTAAATTCTTCATCATATTATGCTCAGGCCAACGGTCAGGCTGAATCTTCGAATAAAGGGATAATTAAATTGATTAAGAGGAAAATTGAAGAAAATCCAAGGAAGTGGCATGATTTGTTAAGCGAATCTTTGTGGGCATATCGAATGGCTTGTCATGGTGCTACTAAATTATCTCCTTATCAGTTGGTTTATGGTCATGATGCTGTTTTGCCTTGGGAAATTAAGACTGGATCTCGGCGTATTGACCTACAGGATGATTTAACGGTTGAAAACTATGATATTCTGATGAAAGAAGAATTGGAGGATTTGGCTGGGCATCGTTTAAGAGCTTTGAGCAATATAGAGAAGGACAAGGCATGAGTAGCTCGATGGTACGATAAGAAAGTAAAAGTGAAAAGTTTTGTTGAAGGAGATCTCGTTTGGAAACTAGTGTTGCCAATCTGATCGAAGGATTCCAAATTCGGGAAGTGGTCTCCGACTTGGGAAGGACCATATCGTATTCATCGATGTGCATCAGGCAATGCATACATCTTAGAGACACTTGAAGGAGAAGTATTTACAAGAGCTTTGAATGGAAAATACTTGAAACAATATTACCCTAGCATTTGGGTCGGTTCGTGAACCGAGTACTTATTGGGGAAACGAAGGACAGCATACAAGGATTACTGAATCGGATACTTGTCCGTTTCAAAAAGTTCCTAATCCGATTTAGGTGTGAATCAGATGATAAATAGCCGATATGACATACATCGTCCTTAGTATAAAAAATGAGGAAAAATAAAATCACACAAGAGTTAAAGTAGAAGACAGGAGTCAAATCTGCGAGAAATAATATTCATTACAAATGCAGTAGCCAAATTACAAGCCGTCACAGCAAAGATCGTATCATGTTCAAGGCACGCAGGCGTATCTGATCTACGTCATCAATGACACGCTGATAAGCTTCAATTGGACCTTCTTGCGCCGGGATGCTTCTATGAAGTTTAAGCGCCTCGGATGCCTGAGCTTTGAGGGTTGTATTCAGCTTTGCGATCGTGATCGGAAGCTCCTGCAGTTTTTTCTCCTCTTCCTCGAGCTTTTGACTGACCGATTGGAGCTCATTTGCTAATTCTATTTTGCGAGCTTTCAACTCGTCAATTTTGGCTACTATAGAAGAACGACTTGATTCGAGAGATTTGATCCTGTCCTTAGTGGCATTGACTGTGTTCCTTTTCTGCTCCGATTCTTTGATCAATGATTCCTGATTTTGTTGATCGGATATCTTCTTTTGAGTTTCAAGGAATTCGATCTGATGGCCTTCTATGTAAGCTGCAGGGATAATAGCAGCTTGAGCTGCGAGGTTGAGATGGGGCCGTAGCTGGTGGAGGATCGATTGGATCGGACTAGCATCTTGAACCAATTCAAAAGTACCCTGTTCCAACAAAACCAAAAGTTCCAATAGCTTGTTTTTAATATCTTCTGGGAATGATGAAGCATTGATCTCCGTTGGTTGTGTAGTTACGCTTGATGGATTTTTATCAACCGATTGTACTTCCTCTTCATCCAGAAGATCTCCGATTGGGAAATCAAAGAAGCTATTATCAATTGAATCTTGAGCCTGAAAGGAAAAGTTTGATTAGATCAGCAAAGCGAAGAAGTTGATGATCAAATGAAAGGATAAGTAAATGACCTGCTTCAGATTAATATCATCAAATTGAGTAGGTCGCATTGAAGGAATTGGAATCGGTTCTGTGACGGGTTCAGGGATTTCAGCCGATTTGTCTTGAGGATGTTCCACCAGTTTTTCTGAAAAAATTGGTTATGATGTTAAGATAAAAGATTTCCTGATAAACAATGAAAGTTGAGTTTTGATGTTACGCAATCGAATCGGGTACAGACGCCGACACAACGGGGGAGTTTGGACGAGAAACCTGAGGGGAATTCAGTCTTGCATTATCTTCAGTAACTTGCTCTGCAGGATATGCCAAGGTCAAGTAAACACAAGTAAAGATGAAAAGAATCGGAATTAAAAAGTTAATACCTGTTTCTGGTTGGGACTCCGGTATTGTCTTTTGGATCACCTTAGCTAGCATTGCGGCTGCTGTTGAAGCATCAATCGGTGTCATTTAGGTTTCTTCGAAGACCTTTTCAGAGTGGGACCGATTGCACGTTTTGCCGATTTCCCTTTGATAATATCTTTTATTGATGGTGCGTCACCACCAATATAGGGATCCTCTGATGGAGGAGCGTATTCGATCGGCTTATCGCTCTTGCTTTTGGTCGGAGGTGCCAGATCTTCATCCTGTCAGGGTAAAGGACCAGGATTATAACCGATTACAAAACAGAGGCAGAAATAAGATTAATACCTGAGGATCGATGACGAAATCTGGGTCGAAGATACGACAGTAATAATTTGCCGATTTACAGAAGAGGTGCTTGGACCATTGTTTCCACCATGACTTGAATGATGGAGACACTGCTGGAGCCGGTTTCCATGTCTTGAAATCGGCTATATTTACATTGGGGAATCCGATTTAACAAGTCGGTCAAAGTCTGAATCAGATTCGATTGTCTCTCGAGGTCTGAATTGGTCGGCAAAGTGTAATTTGGGGACTGCTTGACCAAATCCCAATTGCCTTGCTATTATAGAAGGATAGTAGAATTCGTAAGAGAACGTGTTGCGAGACAAGGTGGGAAGGATATTTGGAAGAATCATTTCTTTGAGGATTGGTTCTGAATCATCGGAGGTGGCTAGATCAAATCGGAAGTTAGTTGGTTTTTCGAAGTGATGATCGGGATCATTGTATGGAAACCAGATCAAGATGTCATCGTTGAAGCCATGATAGAAGCATTTAAAGTATAGCGCTATTCGACCAGGGGTGGCTTTATCTCCGCCGATTGAGGAAGCAGCTTCGCCGAAAGACAGACATTGGCGAAAGACGATTTCTTCTTCATTCGTCTGATCGATGGGAATTGACTGCCGAAAATATCGGCTTAAATGTGTTTTGCATATAAAGATTTAGCCACAGATTTAGAAACCACCAAGGTCCTCCAAGAGAAGTAATCGGTTCGTCGTTCCTTAAGCGAACAGATACCTCGTGCATGAGATTATATGTTGCCCCAAGGAGAAGCTTGCCTAGAGGAAAATGGTTCCCCGCTGCCAGATATTCTGCTAACCGATTGAATTTGGAAGAAGGGCCGATTGTCTTTCCACCGAAAATATATTTCTCTAGCCACATCATGAGGAAAGCGGTGTGTTCTTTTTCATCTATAGCCTCGGAAGACTCGGAAAAAGTCGTGATGTACTCTTTCCAGCCTTTGATTTTGGATGTGTGAATCTTATGAGTAACTTTAGGGAGGCTATCCAAAATAATCGGAGAAGTGATGTCGAGGCCGGTTAACATAACCACATCGGCCAGAGATGGAGACATCGGACCATGACCAAATAAGAAGGTATTTAAAGCATCGGACCAAAAGTAAGAAGCGGAAATCAGGAGAGGATCATTCCGTTTCATGTCTGCTAAAGAAAGAGTAATGCATTGTCCGATGTTCTGAGAGTCCCAAGCAGAACGTTTGCTGCTGTTCATTCTCATGTACCATTTCTTCCAACCAGGGACTAAGGTGGGCCACGACCTAAATGGATTTTGCCAATCGGGAGAGTTTTCCGATAAAGATTTGAAAGGAATGCGATGCGTTTCTAAGTTGATGAAGTCAAGGGGATCTTTGTTTCCTATGGGCCCTAAGAAAAAGAATCCAGGAGAGACCTTTGAAGGGATGATGATATCAATCTGGTTCGCCTGAAAGGGGGAGGAGAAAAATCTGAGAAACCTGAATCCATGAACAAATGATTAACAAAATAGAGTTGAGGATTATTCTTACCTGGGGGGCAGATGAACTGGAAGCCATTTTAGCCTGCGCAAAGAAGATTTGAGGGTTGCTTGAATGTATGCCGTCGGAAAAAGTTCGCCGGAGAGAGCTCGTCTAGGAAAACAGCGATAGAGGATGGCAAGCGGCAGATGAAGACGGAGGTTGAAAGAGGCCTTTTATTTATAGTCTTACCTTGAGGGGGTAAAGGTTGGATTTCACATGGTCAAGCGAAAATCAGGGTTCCGTGCGAAACGGTAACGAATCAAAGAGGTCCGAGAATTTCGGGATAATATGGACATCTCATCCCGAAACTGGGGGCATGTGTTGATTGCGTTTTTTTGACACGTGATTAGAGCCGACGCCTGGGGAGATTTAATAAGGGATCAAACCAAGATGAAGGTGAAGTTCGAGTTGGAATCAGATCGGGAACAGACTCATGGATTCGGAATCGGACTCGGCAGAAGGCGTCGTGAGCTTTGGGCTGAATTGGGCCGCTGATGGGCCAGATCGTCTAGAGTCTTAGGTTAAATAGTTTCTTTCTTTTGCGTCAAGTTTGTTTAAGTCGTAATCGACTTGGAGTCTGTAATTCCAGGGTATAAATATAAACCTTGAGAGTCGTAAGAAGGCTAGATACACATCAATACAAAAACCTTTACTACCTTGCATTTACTAGTCGCAATTTACTTACAAGTCGGCGACTTCGCCAAGCTTTTTCTCTTTCATGAGTTCTCCTGGGCTAGTCGAGGCGATCCAGATCTCCAAGGCTTGCTCGTGAGTTCCGCTTCTACTGAGTAATATCTAAGCTTTAGCATCGGGCGCATCGCTGTTGCTCCGTTTAGATTTATTCGACAGTTATCGGTATCTGCTAGATCTGCAAGTCTTTTCTTGTTGTTTTAGCCTTTACCACCATCTATCCAGCTTAGAGTTTTCATCTAATTGGCTCTGTCAAAAGCGTAATCTTAAGATTTATCTGATAGCTAATTAATATTGCTCTAAGTGTTGTTTTGCTAAGCTCTATCGGATCGCTTCACGGTTGCCTTTTATTGCTTAGCTATCAATCGGCTACTTGCAGTTTGATCTATCGAAATCGGCTCCCTGTGTTCTTTTCGATACATATCGGATCGGTCCTTCGTCGTTCAACCTACTAACAAGAGAATCGGCTCTTTGGCTGTTTCTTAACGTCCGATTTTATCCTTGTCAATCAACAGGTCAGATTGACTGGCATGCCCCGAATATCAAGGCCACGCCTTTGCTCGTGTGTTAGTACGCATCTGTCTCCGCCTGATTTTTGCGTCAACACCATCCTTATATAGAAGCACCCCACTAAGGGTCTTCTCTCAACATGCAAATATATAACTTATATAGAAGCACCCCACTAAGGGTCTTCTCTCAACATGCAAATTGTCCAAGTCATCATCCACTAAACTTCTCTCAATATGCAAGCTATCCACGTCATCATCCTTATATAGAAGCACCCCACTAAGGGTCTTCTCTCAACATGCAAATTGTCCAAGTCATCATCCACTAAACTTCTCTCAATATGCAAGTGTTGAAGGCGTTTTTTGACACGTGTTAGAGCCGGCGTTTGGAAAGGGTTGATGGGGGATCGGATCAAATTCAAGGGTAGAGTTCGGAAATCGAATCGGATGCGTCTCGGTATCGAACTCAAGGCTTCCGAATCGGATCGGATTCGGATGAATGAAGGTGTCATGAGCTTTGGGCTGAATTGGGCCGCTGATGGGCCAGATTGTCTAGGGTTTTAGTTAAAGTAGTTTCTTTCTTTCACGTCAAGTCTGTACATGTCGTAATCGACTTGGAGTTTGTAATTCCAGGGTATAAATATAAACCCTGAGGATCGTGAGAAGGGCTAGATACACATCAATAAACAAACCTTTTACTACCTCGCATTTACTACCTGCAATTTACATACAAGTCGGCGACTTCGCCAAGCTCTTTTCTTCTTTCAACGAGTTCTCCTGGGCCAGTCAAGGCGATCCAGATCTCCAAGGTTTGCTCGTGAGTTCCGCTTTTATCGAGTAATTTCTAGGCTTTAACCTCCGGGGGCATCGCTGTGGTTTCTTCTAGATTTATTCAACAGTTATCGGTATTTGCTAGATCTTCAAGTCTTTTGTTGTTGTTTTAGCTTTTACCACCATCTATCCAGCTTAGGGTTTTATCTAATCGGCTCTGTCAAAGGCGTAATCTTAGGATTTATCTGATAGCTGATTAATATTGCTCTAAGTGTTGTTTTACTAAGCTTTATCGGATCGCTTCACGGTTGTCTTATATTGCTTAGTTATCAATCGGCTTTCTGCTGTTTGATCTATCGAAATCGGCTCTCTGTGCTGTTTTCATCTTGTATCGGAATCGGACTTGTAACGTGCAACTGAACTAACGAGGGAATCGGCTCTTCGGCTGTTTCTCAAATCTCCGATTTTATCCTTGTCAATCAACAGGTCAGATTGACTGGCACGCCCCGGATTTCAAGGCCACGCCTTTGCTCGTGTGTTAGTACGCATCTGTCTCCACCTGATTTTTGCGTCAACACACTTTTGGCACGCCCGGCCGAACCGATCCCAAAATTCTAGATGATATTAAAGCTGAAATTACTCGGTTGATAGATGATAAATTTATCAGACAATGCCGATATGCAGAGTGGATTTCAAACATTGTTCCTGTATACAAGAAAAATGGAAAACTTCGGGTTTGCATAGATTTCAGAGATCTTAATAAAGCAACTCCGATGGATGGGTATCCGATGCCTATAGCTGATGTACAAGTCGATGCAGCAGCTGGACACAAAGTCATTAGTTTCATGGATGGGAATGCAGGGTATAATCAAATTTTGATGGCAGTCGAGGATATTCATAAAACTGCGTTCCGATGTCCTGCTCATCTTGGTCTATATGAATGGGTCGTGATGACCTTTGGGCTTCAAAATGCTGGCGCTACATATCAAAGAGCCATGAATTATATTTTTCATGAGATCATTGGAAAGATCGTTGAAATATATATTGATGATGTTGTGGTTAAATCGGAGAGTTATGATGGTCATTTGTCTGATTTACGACGCACGCTGGAATGCACAAGGAAACATGGCCTCAAGATGAATCCACTCAAATGTGCCTTTGGAGTATCGGCTGGTCAATTTTTAGGATTCATGGTTCATGAAAGAGGAATCGAAATCAGCCAGAAGAGCATTAGTTCGATTAATAAAGTTGTTGCTCCAGAGAATAAGAAAGAGCTCCAATCTTTGATCGGGAAGATAAATTTTATCAGAAGATTCATATCCAATTTATCTGGTAAGATTAAACCATTTACTCCGTTGTTAAAGCTCAAAGCCGGTCAAGAATTCGTTTGGGGAAAGGAACAACAAGAAGCTTTAGACAGAATTAAGGAATACTTGACTTCCCCTCCGATTTTGGTTCCTCCACAGAAAGGTAAGCCGTTTAAATTATATTTATCGGCTAACGAATGCGCAGTCGGATCTGCCTTGGTTCAAGAGTTTGAAGGAAAAGAGCGGGTGGTTTATTTTGTTAGTAGAAGATTATTGGATGCTGAAACAAGATATTCTCCCGTGGAAAAGTTGTGCTTATGTCTATATTTCTCTTGTACTAAGTTAAGACATTATTTATTATCGGCTGAATGCATTGTTGTTAGCAAAGATAATGTAGTCGATATATGTTGTCATTACCGATTTTGAATGGGAGAATCGGTAAATGGATATTGGCTCTTTCAGAATTCGATTGCGATATGAATCGGCTAAAGCCATTAAAGGTCAAGTATTGGCTGATTTCGTTGCTCAGCATTGTGGATCGGATGAACCTATGGTAGAGCAGTTCCTTGGTCCTTATTCTTTGATGGATCAGCTTGTGGAGTTGGATCTGGAATTGGTATCGTACTCATCTCGCCTCGGTGGGCAAGTTTCGATTTCGCGATTCCGATTGAGAAGACTGCTACTAACAATCAAGCTGAATATCGAGCTGTTCTCAAGGGCTTACAATTGTTGAGGGAAATTAGAGCTGATGCTGTTGAAATATTTGAGGATTCAATGTTGGTTGTAAAACAATTATCTAAGGAATATGAATGCAATGATGATATTCTTTTAGGATACCGAGATGAATGCTTCCAATTGTTGAAGGAATTTAAGCTGGTGACAATTGAACATATACCAAAACTCCACAATCATGAGGCTAATCGATTGGCTCAGAGTGCTTCAGGATACCGACCGATTCAAGACGTGTTAGAATCGGATATTGCTGATGATGATTGGAGGAAAGAAATATTCGAATATTTGAAAGACCCGTCCAAAAAGACCGATAGGCGAATAAGATTGCAGGCAATCAAAAATGTTTTGATGGAAGGCAAACTATACTATCGGACTCTTGATGGGGTATTACTCAGGTGCATCGGTACTGAGGAAGCTAAAGTGCTAATGGGTGAAATTCACGAAGGTGTGTGTGGGGCTCATCAGTCAGCTTTTAAAATGAAATGGATGATTAGACAAAACGGATATTTCTGGCCGACTATTCTTGAGGATTGTTTCAAATATTATAAAGGTTGCCAAGATTGCCAGAAGTTCGGTAATGTTCAAAGAGCTCCAGCTTCGGCTATGAATCTGATTATTAAGCCGTGGCCGTTTAGAGGATGGGGAATCAATTTGATCGGACAAATTAATCCGCCCTCTAGTAAGAATCACAAATTTATAGTAGTGGCGACCGATTACTTCACTAAGTGGGTCGAAGCTATTCCTCTAAAAAATGTAACATCGGTTGATATGATCGATTTTGTGAAAGAGCATATTATCTACCGATTTGGAATTCCTATAACTATTACAACCGATCAAGGGACTATGTTTATTTCTGGTGAATTCGAAGAGTTTGCATCAAACATGGGGATCAAATTTTTAAATTCTTCTCCTTATTATGCTCAAGCCAATGGTCAAGCTGAATCTTCGAATAAAGGGATAATCAAATTGATTAAAAGGAAGATTGAAGAAAATCCAAGGAAGTGGCATGACTTGTTAAGCGAATCTTTGTGGGCATATCGGATGGCTTGTCATGGTGCTACTAAATTATCTCCTTACCAGTTGGTTTACGGACATGATGTTGTTTTACCTTGGGAAGTCAAGACAGGATCTCGACGTATTGACCTACAGGATGATTTGACGGTTGAAAATTATGATATCTTAATGAAAGAGGAATTGGAGGATTTGGCTGGACATCGATTAAGGGCTTTGAGCAATATAGAAAAAGATAAATCACGTGTGGCTCGATGGTACGATAAGAAAGTAAAAGTGAAAAGTTTTGTTGAAAGAGATCTCGTTTGGAAACTGGTGTTGCCAATCGGATCGAAAGATTCTAAATTCGGAAAGTGGTCTCCAACTTGGGAAGGACCGTATCGTATTCATCGGTGTGTGTCGGGTAATGCATATATTTTGGAGACACTTGAAGGAGAGGTGTTTACAAGAGCTCTGAATGGAAAATACTTGAAGCAATACTATCCCAGCATTTGGGTTGGTTCGTGAACTAAGTGCTTAATGGAGAAAAATGTATAAAGATTAACGAATCGGATAAAGGTCCGTTTCGAGAATTCGGTCTGATTTTAACAAAAATCGGATGATGTGTAACATGCATCGCCCTTAGTATAAAAAATGAAAAAACATGTGAAGTTAATGGAAAGCAAAAGTCAAATCTACAGGAATTGATGTTCGGTACACAGCCAAACTAATTCATTACAAGAGAGATTGGATCATGTTCAAAGCTCGCAAGCGTATCTGATCTACATCATCGATTACACGCTGATAAACTTCAGAAGAACCTTCTTGTGCCGGAATGCTTTTATGGAATTGGAGCGCATCGGATACTTGAGCTTTGAGAGTAGTGTTCAGTTCTTGGATCGTGATTGGAAGATCTTGCAGTCTCTTTTCTTCTTCCTCGAGATTTTGGTTGACTAATCGAAGCTCATTGGCCAATTCCACTTTACGAGCTTTCAGTTCATCGATTTTGGCCACCAAGGAAGGGCGGTTGGATTCAAGAAATTTGATTCTATCCCTGGTAGCATTGACTGCGTTCTTCTTTTCCTCCGATTTCTTGATCATTGAATCCCGATTCTGATGATCAGATATTTTCTGACGGGCTTCGATGAACTCAATCTGACGGCTTTCAATGTAAGCCGCGGGGATGATGGCCGCTTGAGCTTCACGATTGAGATGAGGCCGCAGCTGATGGAGAATCGATCGGATCGGTCCAGCATCTTGAATCAGCATGAAAGTATCTTGTTCCAATAGAGCTAGAAGATCCGATAATTTGCCCTTGATGTCTTCCGGGAGAGACGAAGTGTTAATTTCAGGAAGATGAGCGGCCATCTCCGATGAAATCCCTTTATTGGCCGATTGTACTTCATCTTCATCCAAAAGGCCTCCGATTGGGAAATCAAAGACGCTGTTGTCAATCAAATCTTGAGCCTGAAGGAAAAGGATTTGATTAGATCAGAAGAAAAGTAAAATCGATAGTCGAGATAAGAGAATAAGTAAATGAACCTGCTTCAGATTTATTTCATCAAATCGAGTAGGTTGTGTTGAGAAGGTTGGAATCGGCTCTGTAGTAGGTTCAGCGATTTCAGCCGATTTGTCTTGAGAGATTTCCACTGGTTCGTCTAAAAAGAAAAATCGGCTATAAAGTTAAAGTAAAGGATTTCTTGATAAATGACAAAAGATGAGCTTCTGATATTACCAATCGGATCAGGTGCAGATGCTGACAATTCAGGGGAATTCGGACGAAAAACATGAGGAGAATTCAGTCCTGTATTATCTCCAGTATTTTGCTCTACGAAATAAATCAAGGGTAAGTAAAGGCGAATAAAGATGAGAATCGGAATTGAAAAGTTAATACCTGTTTCTGGTCGAGTTTCTGGTATCGTCCTTTGGGTTGCCTTGGCCAGTATTGCGGCTGCTGTTGAAGCATCGACTGTCGTTATCTTGGGTTTCTTTGAAGATTTTTTCGAAGTAGAGCCGATTGCACGTTTTGTTGATTTTCCTTTGATGATGTCTTTTATCGATGGTGCATCACCACCTATGTAAGGATCCTCTGATGGAGGAGCGTATTCAATCGGCTTGTCGCTCTTGCTTTTTGTGGGAGGTACCAGATCTTCGTCCTGTCAAGATAAAAGATCAGAATTATAATCGATTACGAAACAGAGGCAGAAATAAGATTAATACCTGAGGATCGATGACGAAATCTGGATCGAAGATACGACAGTAATAATTTGCCGATTTACAGAAGAGGTGCTTGGACCATTGTTTCCACCATGACTTGAAAGATGGAGACACTGCCGGAGCCGGTTTCCATGTCTTAAATTCGGCTATATTTACATTGGGAATCCGATTTGACAGACAATCGAAGTCTGAATCAGATTCGATTATCTCCCGAGGTCTGAATTGATCGGCAAAGTGTAATTTGGGAACAGCTTGGCCAAATCCCAATTGCCTTGCTATTACAGAAGGATAGTAGAATTCGTAAGAGAATGTGTTGCGAGACAAGGTGGGAAGGATATTTGGAAGAATCATTTCTTTGAGGGTTGGTTCTAAATCATCGGAGGTGGCTAAATCAAATCAGAAGTTAGTTGGTCTTTCAAAGTGATGATCGGGATCGTTGTATGGAAACCAAATCAAGATGTCATCGTTAAAGCCATGATAAAAGCATTTGAAGTATAGCGCTATTCGACTAGGAGTGGCTTTATCTCCACCGATCGAGGAAGCAGCTTCGCCAAAAGACAGACATGGACGGAAGACGATTTCTTCTTCGTCCGATTGATCGGATGGGAATTGACTGCCGAAAATATCGGCTTGAAATGTGTTCTGCATGTAAAGATTCAGCCACAAATTTAGGAACCACCAAGGTCCCCCAAGAGATATAATCGGTTCGTCATTCCTTAGACGGATAGATACCTCATGCATGAGATTGTATGTTGCCCCAAGGAGGAGTTTGCCCAAGGGAAAGTGATTCCCTGCTACCAAATGCTCTGCTAACCGATTGAATCTAGAGGAAGGACCGACTGTCTTTCCACCAAAGACGTATTTCTCTAGCCACATCATGAGGAAAGCAGTGTACTCTTATTCACCTATAACCTCAGAAGATTCAGAGAAAGTGGTAACGTATTCTTTTCCAACCCTTGATTTTGGATGTATGAATCTTGTGGGTGGCCTTCGGGAGGCTCTTTAAAATAATCGAAGAAGTGATATCAAGACCAGTTAGCATAACGACATCGGCTAGGGAAGGAGACATCGGACCATGTACAAATAAGAAAGCGTTTAAAGCATTGGACCAAAAATATGAAGCGGATATCAGAAGAGGATCATTCCGTCCCATATCTGCTAAAGAAAGAGTGATGCATTGGCCGATGTTCTGGGAATCCCAAGTGGGGCGTTTGCTGCTCATTCTCATGTACCAGTTCTTCCACCCAGGACTAAGGTGGGCCAAGATCTAAAGGGGTTTTTCCAATCGGGAGATTTTTCGGATAAAGATTTGAAGGGAATGCGATATATTTCTAGGTTAATAAAATCAAGAGGATCTTTATCTCCTATAGGCCCTAAGAAAAAGAATCCTAGAGAAATTTTTGAAGGGATGATGATATCAGTCTGGTTCGCCTAAAAAGGAAGGAGAAAAAGTCTGAGAGACTTGAATCTAAGAAAATGATTAATGAAAATAAACTTGAGGATTGCTCTTACCTGGGGGGCAGATGAACTGGAAGCCATTTTTAGCCTGTGCGGGGAAGATTTGAAAGCCGATTGAGTATACGCCGTCGGAAGAAGTTCGCCGGAGAAAGTTCGTCTAAAGGGACTGCGATGGAGGAATAGCAGGCGGCGGGTGAAGACGGAGGTTGGGAGAAGCTTTTTATTTATAGTCTTGCCCCGAGAGGGTAAGGTGGAATTTCACTTGGTCAGGAGGAAAATCAGGGTTCCGTGCGAAACGGTAACGAATCGAAAGGGTCTGAGAATTTCGGGACAATATCGACATCTTATCCCGAAACTGGGGGGCATGTGTTGATGGCGTTTTTTGACACGTGCCAGAGCCGGCGCTTGGAAAGGATTGATAGAAAATCGGATCAAGTTCAAGGATAGAGTTCGGAAATCGAATCGGATGCGTCTCGGTATCGAACTCAAGGCTTCCGAATCGGATCGGATTCGGATGAATGAAGGTGTCGTGAGCTTTGGGCTGAATTGGGCCGCTGATGGGCCAGATTGTCTAGGGTTTTAGTTAAAGTAGTTTCTTTCTTTCACGTCAAGTCTGTACATGTCGTAATCGACTTGGAGTTTGTAATTCCAGGGTATAAATATAAACCCTGAGGATCGTGAGAAGGGCTAGATACACATCAATAAACAAACCTTTTACTACCTCGCATTTACTACCTGCAATTTACATACAAGTCGGCGACTTCGCCAAGCTCTTTTCTTCTTTCAACGAGTTATCCTGGACCAGTCAAGGCGATCCAGATCTCCAAGGCTTACTCGTGAGTTCCGCTTTTACCGAGTAATTTCTAGGCTTTAACCTCCGGGCGCATCACTGTGGTTTCGTCTAGATTTATTCAACAGTTATCGGTATTTGCTAGATCTTCAAGTCTTTTCTTGTTGTTTTAGCTTTTACCACCATCTATCCAGCTTAGGGTTTTATCTAATCGGCTCTGTCAAAGGCGTAATCTTAGGATTTATCTGATAGCTGATTAATATTGCTCTAAGTGTTGTTTTACTAAGCTTTATCGGATTGCTTCACGGTTGTCTTATATTGCTTAGTTATCAATCGGCTTTCTGCTGTTTGATCTATCGAAATCGGCTCTCTGTGCTGTTTTCATCTTGTATCGGAATCGGACTTGTAACGTGCAACTGAACTAACGAGGGAATCGGCTCTTCGGCTGTTTCTCAAATCTCCGATTTTATCCTTGTCAATCAACAGGTCAGATTGACTGGCACGCCCCGGATTTCAAGGCCACGCCTTTGCTCGTGTGTTAGTACGCATCTGTCTCCGCCTAATTTTTGCGTCAACAGCAAGCTATCCACGTCACCATCCACTAGAACCATCAATTTATGTCTTCTACCGATAATTTGTGGCTAATAGCTTCCATGCATGATTCTCAAGTTGTCCTCTCTCAATAAAATGAACATGTTGTCATGTATAATGTTGTTTGGAAATGAATGTTGCGATGCAATCACCTTAGTGTTTCTACTCTCAAATTTCATCTTCAACCATCCACAACCCACTAGAAATCACCACATATGAGAGAAATTTCTTGATAATACCCTAAGTAATTGAAAATTTTATTTTCTCAAAATTTTAAATTTCATTCCATATATAATCATAATTGTATTGTACCCAAGTATCTCTTACTTAAATAATTTGATGTCGTATCAAAATAAAATTGTTAAGTTTTTACTATTTTTGATATCATCTTATAATAATTGTTAAAAAGTATAACAAACATTCCGCAGCAACGCGCGGGGAATCACCTAGTAAGTTTAGCTAACGAAGGCCCCGCATGCAACTTCAAGAGATAGAGTGACAAACACAGTATGTTAAACTCGACATCCTCATTTTTAACGTTACAAAATGACAAAAATAAATTATTGTTCTTATCTCAATCTCAAGTATATATATTTGTGTGTGAGTTATTACACCATGTAGTAAAAATTTCAGTCTCAATAGAGTTAGAGTGTTAAACTACACTTCCACAATGCATGTCGCCATCTAGTATGCATCTACACAGTCACCATCTAGTATGCATATGGAATCTAGGTGGTGTGCATACATGTGCCTAGTCCATCAATTATAAGGATGACACATACACTGTTACACTTTTACCACCACCATACCAAGAGATGATTCCCAAACTAAATTCTTACATGGTGTATAAACATGACGATGATATTTCCTTTTTAATTTGTTTGTGGAAGTGGTCCTAAGTAAGGGCGTGTTTGGGAGAGCTCCATTCCAACCTTTTCAACTCTACTCCACGAAGTCCCTGCAAACGCGTACAACTTCAAGAACTTCAGATCCAGAAACTCTAGAAAAAACATGGAGCCTGTAGTATCTCAAGGGGTGCTTCAAAAATATTATTTTCGAACCTCCTCGTGAAGTTGGAGGTTATTTACAAACCATCATGCCACTAGATACGTGTACCGGTTCGCGAAACAAAGAGGATGAAGAAGAAGTGCTCTATTGCCCCTCCCCCCCTGGTCATTTTCCTCGCCGTTGCGAGCTCGCTAGGGCAGGGGTCGAGGTCGCGCCACTGCTCGCCCGCTGAACCACGCCGCCATCTCCCGTTGCATAGCGCCGCCTGTGTCGCCCACGCCTGCCTTGTTGGATTTAATTGGAATTGACCAATTACATTTAGCAATTAAATCTAAGGAAATTTCAAGGCTAGGATTAATGCTGGGTGAAAGTCGTGATGTGTAGCCGTAGTGAGATGTTTTAAGATGGGTTAGTGGTTGATTAGTGAGTTACTAGTAACAGCAAATTTATTTGTCAGTTACTTGTAACAAATATGGTCTTCATGCCATGGTTAACCAGGTTGGTGGGTTACTAGTAACAGACAATCTATTTATCAGTTACTAGTAACATACGTAGCGTTCATGGCAATTATTAACCACTACGCCTATCTCTTGGTGCCTCTAGAGTCTAGAAGGCTACATAGGTGACGCTCTCCTCCTATGCACGAGGGGGAAAAAAAAGAAAGAAAAGAAAACCACGCCTCACCAATTCAGTGTTGAATTGCATTTTGAGCATTCCCGTCCCCATCCTCTGTGCGCACGGAGAGTTGGGAGAGCATGCCTCCGAAGTGATGTCCGTGAGTTTACATGCTCATGTTTTTAGGGAGTGTGCGTGAGCGGCATGACGGCTCACTTCGTCCTTTTCTTCACAACGTCTTGTGAAGATCGGCACAACTCTGCACTGCATCAAGCGGGACAACTACACCGAAAGACACTATGTCAAACTAGTGCATTCGGCTCTGCAGCTGGGTTTGTGTCTGTTGTTTCAGTAAAATTATGAACCAAATTCATAGTGGCTATTTGTCTCTACATGTTCATCATGCCAGGTTACACGTGCACATATCTGAAGTCACAAACATGATGCTTATCTTTTTGGATTAAATTGCTACTGAAATTGCCTAAATTTCTAACACGCTTTGTGCGCCGGTCCAGCCCATCTTGCCCGTTGCGACCTAGTCGACCTGAGCACACCGTCGTCCAAATATTTCGGCCTACCTCCACCAAACTCCAATCTCCTCCACATGGAGCTGCTGCCATGAAACCCGAGCCACCGCCGTGGCCAACGTGGTGACAAAAACAGTATCGCGACAGTGCCACTGGGTCTCCAAGATCGACCTCGAGGTCTCCTGTGCTAGCAATGTCCGTGTGATGAGGACGAGAGGTGGGGGTTGTTCTCGATCTTTCGGTGAGTATGGGATAACTTCGATTTGGACTGGAGAGACGTTCACGGACCGACTACAACCATCCAAGGACGACACACCTTAGCAACCAATACACTAACTCCAGCGGTCGCCGCGATCTCGTGGAACACGATCAACCAAACACAAGAGTAATGCCTGCAAGCAATCGAAGAACAAGTAAGAACAAGAAAACTCAATTGCAAATATTTACCAATTTCTGGATACAAGGAAACGAGCGGCTGATCTAGCACGCACTCTCACAAGGAAGTAGTAATCGCTAAACTTTCATCTAAACAAAATTCAATCTGTTTGTGGTGGCTATGGGTAACGACTTGGATGTGATGGGGTCGTCCCTCAACCCTAGGACATGCCCCCTGTTAGGCTCCATATGATACACGCCCCATCGGACTAAAATCAGGTAACGCAACACCATAGACAGAAATGGTCTCTGTAGTAAATTGACGTTTTCATCCACCTCGGATCAGATATGAACATGAGTCCAAATCCATATGAAAGTAAACTCGATAAGCTTTCCATCAAGTACTTAAACACCCAAAATGGAGTCAGGATGAATTCGTGGCGGCCGTCGCAAGTCAGCACTTTCTTGTAGTTCGAATCAAGCCTTTCCAAAACGTCAGCCTTTTCAAAACGTGTTAGATTGAATCTCTTTCTTTCCTTCGGCCAAAAGTGACGTGGTGTCCTGATGGGAAATGTGGCAATACTTTGACATTGGTCCCCAATCAATTTGTTTAGTCCTCAATGCCTTATATGTATGTTTGATACTCTTTTTAATCCATGTATTATCACAATATAGTTTTGGTTCACATTTGGTTTATAAGCCATTAATATGGTATATCTAAGCTGATGACGTCCTCTTCATCGTGTGCGGAGAAGGGCCGGGCGCGTGGGCGTGCGAACGGTGAGGAGGAACAGGGCCTCATTTTTGCAAGGCCCCCAACTATCAGCACTTCGGCAGTTCGACCGATTATATTGCTGCCAGAGACTGTCACAAACTATTATAGCTGGGAGCCTGGGACCTAGGGTCAGGTGAGACACTAATATTTGTTAATTATTTAATGATTTTGGAATCTGACCGGTGACTTGTCTTAACGTTGCTTCGGCCATATGAAAAAACAAACTATGCATCTTGCAGGAGTAATACAACTCTCTATTATACTTATATATTGTCTAATGTCATGGTATCTGGTTCTATTAATTGTTCCTGCTGCTGGAAGTGCAAATGCTGCGCGCCAACACCTAACAAGTGACGAGACAATTAAATAAAAAGTGTAAAACTCAAAATTAGGTGGACCTTTTCTTCTTCAATTTTAATTCTGCAACTCCTTGTGTATAGATGAACTAGAATTTTGGTGACATGTACATACCTTTTTTAAAAAACAAAAAGCCCTATTTTATACTTTTGTATAGGGCTCCGAATTTTGTCGGCCTGGCCCTGCCGCGGAGGCAGCGGTGGCGCAGGCACGCGCTAAGGCAGTGGCCAGCGAGCCAGCGGCAGTGAGGTCCGGGCGGGGCCGGTGCAGGTTGCGGCAGCATTCCGCGTGGGCGTCCATTGGGCTAGCACCAGCTGCAGGAGCAAGGACAGATTCCTTGATCGTCTTGTTGTGCATTTTTCTTTCTGGATCGATTCGTCGGGAATTCCTCCCTTTGCCGTGTGCCCCTGACTTCGCCGTGTGCGGAAGCCCGTCGTGATGTCTTTTTTTTTACACGGCAAAGGGAGCCATTGTTGTGTGTCTTTTTTTTACACACGGCAAAGAAAAAACACACGGCAAATCCATGCTTTGTCGTGTGCCTTCTTTTGGCACATGGCAAAGCCAGCACTTTGCCGTGTGTTTATTTTTGGCACACGGCAAAGGAATACTTTTCCGTGTGTTTTTCTTTAGCACACGGCAAAGTAATAATTTTTTCTTTTCTTATCCCGAAAATTTTTCTACTCTCTACATGCAACTTGTGGTACTCCATGTTAAAATTTGGTGCATTTTTATATTTGTTTGCTATATTTAACCAATTAATTGCATTTCAAGCAATTTTTTGGATCAAGTCAAATTTGAACTGCAATTGATTCAAATAATAGAATAAAATGAGTAGACAAATAATATTATATTATTTAACCCAGTTTGAGGCCTTACACATGAAATGAAAAGAAAATTTGAACATTTTGTTCAAACAATATGACCACTAACATGTGTCCGAATGATTATTAAATTCAAATAAAAGAAAATAAAGTCTAAAAACCATGAAATTTGTCATGATGTGATGACATAACACATGAATGTTGTGATAAAAATTTGAGACGATTTCGCACATTTTGTCGTAACGATGTTAACAAAATCTAAACATCTCATAAGAAGCATATGTGTTAGTGTATGTGAGGGAGTCAGTAAATTTATTTTTTGAATAGAAAATTTTTTATATGATCTCGTATGAAAAAACTTTATACCAAAGTCGTACAGCTCGATGAAATTTAAAACTTTGTACTTTGTAACTTTTGTATTTGAGATTATTTAATATTTTAAAATATCATATAAGTGATATAATTTAAAATCATAAATTTTAAAACTTTATCTCGGATGTAAATAAGTTCTATACCAAAGTTATACACCTTGATGATATGAAAAAGTTTGTAGTTCACAACTTTTTTGTTTGAGATCATTTCATACTTATAAATATTATTAAAAGCTATCCGATTTAAAATTTTAAATTTTTAAAATTCTCAAATGACCTGGTATAAATAAGTTTTATATCAAAATTGTAGAACTCCTTGTGTTCTAAAACTTGGTAGTTGAATATTTTTTAGTTTGAGCTCATTTAGATATCCAAAAATACATTACAAGGCCATAAAGAAACACACTTCGCCACGTCATCAATCCAACTCCCCCTTCTCTATCTTCTCACATTGGTTCAGAGCAAATCACGTGGATCCACTGGCCCACCCTCTCCCCTCATCCCCACGCTGGCCGCCTCCTCTCCCTCCCTCATCTCTCTCATTTTCTCTCTCCCTCACCTCTTCTCCGCCTCTCTCTCTCACCTCTTCTCCACCTCCCTCTCTCCCTCCCACAGGCGGCGGGCGGGCGGTGCCAGTGCGCGGGTAGCTGGCCCCGACCGCTGCCGCCCCCTTACCTCCCTCTCCCGCAGGCGCTGCCCCTCCCCTCTCCCCTATTCTCGCCCCTCACCTCATGCCCGGGGGCAAGGAGCGGCGGCGGCCAGCGCGAGGAGAGCGGGCGGCCAGCGCGGACGGGCGGTGGCGCGGCGTGGCCAGGCTTGGGAGGTGGGCGGCGGGGCTTGGCTGGACCGGCGGCGGCGGCGTGCAGGTGGCCGGACAGCGGCAGGGCCCACGCCAGGCCCGCAACTGTTTTTTATTTGTCGAGTGTCTAATAAGCACATGGCAAAGTTGTGGTACACGACAAAGAGGCCTTTTGCCGACTAATCTTTTGCCGTGTGGCATTGTACAACACACCGCAAAGTCTTTGTTGTGTGCTTTTATGGCTTTACCGTGTGCCCCTACACACGGCAAACGCGTCGGCTCCCGTAGTATGGGATGTTGATTCATAGAATGTGATGTGCTTCGGTCCTTCGGGATGGATTTGGGCGTCACTGCGTCGTGGTCGTCTCAAAGTGATACAGCTTGCTCTTCTTGCTTGGACACAGAGATGATGTTGGGCAAGTATGATGCACACAGCCCTAAGAGACAGGCGACACGGCATGTGTCACATCAATGATACGACGCGCGAGATTTTGCTGAGCCCGGGGAAAATCCATATTCACAGCATGTCACGGGACCCGCGACGTTTGGAGCCAAGCCCCCGGCGACGTCGACGTGCGTAGTCATCACATCCAGAGCGCCTCCTCTCGCGGTCGTTCCTAGTTCCACGCAAGCCCATAAGTAGAGTAGCCTCAGATCTAAACAGAGGCCACCACCACCACGCTCGCACACAGCTAGCATAATTACGCCGGTGACACAGACACGAGAGTGGCCGGCGCCGCGAGCAACAGCGAGAGCAACACAGCAATGACCCAACCTCGGGACGGCGGCAGGGCGGACGGGCAGCAGCTGAAGGTGCTGGGCGCGTGGGCGAGCCCGTTCGTGAACCGCGTGCGCGTGGCGCTGCACCTCAAGGGCCTCGACTACGAGAACGTGGAGGAGGACCTCGTCAACAAGAGCGAGCTGCTCCTCGCCTCCAACCCCGTCCACAAGAAGGTCCCCGTCCTCCTCCACGCCGGCAGGCCGGTGTGCGAGTCCCTCGTCATCCTCGAGTACCTCGACGACGCCTTCCCCGCCGCCGGTCCGGCCCTCCTCCCCGCCGACCCCTACGACCGCGCCGTCGCCCGTTTCTGGGCCGCCTTCGTCGACGGCAAGGTACATATATACATATATCTTTCTACGGATAGGCCGGCAATGGTGATGAGAGGAACATATGCATGACGCAGTTACACGGCGCGATGGTTGCGGTGCTGATGGGGCCAACGGAGGAGGCGAGGGCGGCGGCGACGGAGGACACGTTCGCGGCGCTGGACGCGCTGGAGGGCGCGCTCAAGGAGTGCTCCGGCGGGAAAGGGTTCTTCGGCGGCGACGCGCCGGGGTACCTGGACGCCGCGTTCGGGGGGTTCGTCGGGTGGCTGCGCGCGTGGGACAAGATCGCGGGCGTCACGCTCCTGGACGCCGGCCGGGTGCCGCTCCTCGCCGCGTGGGCGGAGCGCTTCGCCGCGCTCGACGCCGCCAAGGGGGTCATCCCGGAGCCGGACCACCTTGCCGAGTTCGCCAAGGTGCTACAGGCACGTGCCGCTGCGGCTGCTGGCAACTGATGAGCTCACAAGCAGTGAACGCGGCTGCTGTTGCACCACATGTTGAAGATCGAGTAATCCGTTCATGTATGCGCAATCCCCTTTCCTTTTCTAAATAAAATCGTAATGAAATAGTATACTTTAGCGTAATTTCTCTTGCAAATGAATCATCACCTGGAATCAATAATGTATTAAAAGATCTACAAAATATCGATATCTACCGTATAAACTCTTATGCAATGAGCAGGTATGTAATTTGACTATTGTCAATCGAGATTTGCAGTGTTTGACTTCTAAAAATCGTAATGCATACATCAAGAGATAGAGGAAGTATTTGCACGGTGTTACACTGTCATTTGTACATCTTCAGTACAAATTTAGCTTTCCAAATTGAGGCCAAACATATAGCATGATTTGCTAGGGGAAGAAAACAAAGATAAGCTGATGGGCATGTTGGGTGTCGCCTCTAGTTGATACAAATGGGACATATGTGGTATGGACAGCGGTCCCTTTTTTTCATTGAAAGCTGAGAGAGAAACCTGCTAGAATTTTTTCTCCTTTGGTGTGTGTGTGTGGGGGTGGGGGGGAGGGGGGGGGGGGGGGGGTGACTATATCGAAAAGAATGGTGTTTGTGCCTGATGCGGACACGATAGTGTCGGATAGCCGATACGAACGAAATTGGAGAGGGGTGGTCCTGGATGAATAGATTGTTGTGTTCACATTCATGGACCGCAAAATCCAGATAAGAGAAGAAAGAAATGAGCCAAGAAAACAATCATCGTCTTGTTTGGCATATATCTGCGATTGGAAATGCTTGGAGTCGGGCGTCCGGACGCGCGGCTAGGACAGCTACGTGGCTTATTTTCGTCCAAGTGTCCTCTAATGCTTATCCTTTTCACCATCATCCCATGCTCCTCTCTCTCACTTGCTTAGACATCTCCTTCTTCACGGCACTTGCAACTACCTCGCCAATGGTGATGCTGCAGTCGTCGCTCCCTGCCCCACCCGCGCCACCCCTCCGGCCGGGACCAGTCCATGCCGCTCCTCTCCCTACGCCATGGCGTCACCATCCCGGCGCTGCCCCTTTGGTGGGGACCCATCCTCGCAGCTCCTCCTCGCGCCGTCCCTCAGGCACGACGGCCCCGCAGGGTGATGAAGGTGCGGTCGGCGGGAGGTAGACGCCCCCCCCCCCCCACCACCACGGGAGGTGATGGTGTGGCTGTCGTGGGGGATGGCGGCCGAGCGCGGCGACCTGCAGCGGTGCGGCTGCCCTCCCTCCCCTAAAGCCCGCCGCCGCCAGGCCCTCTCTCCCCTGAAGCCCGTTGCCGCCATGCCCTACCTCCCGTGCTAAAACACATCGCAGCCCCCTTCCTCCCTTGGAGCTCGTCGCCACCCAGCCTCTTCCTCCCCTAGAGCCACTGCTCATTCTTTCGTCAGGTCCAGATCTAGCAATGAATGTGAAGCAACATGCTACATCTTCTTCTCGGTGAGGCGAATTATCATGTTTCAACCGTGAGTTTATGATGTTGCAATTGGATTTTTTGATGTTGCAGTTGTGCTTTAGTTTTTTTAAGTATTAATCGAGATGTTGCAAACACGATTTTTCCATGTTGCAATTGCAATTCTGTGGTGTTGCGGCCATGTTAGGGATTTTAATCGGTTTTGAGATGTTGCAACATGATTTTTTTATGATTTTCAACAATACTTTGTGATGTTTCACCTGTGATATGTGATGTTGCAACTATGATTTCATAACTTTAGCCTCAATGTGATGTTTCAACGCGTCAGATCTCGTTGCACCATGGAGGTACTTGAAATCTCGATTGGATCAGTAATGTTGCATGCAACACGGAGGTAATGTCGTGATGGCCCAATAATGTTGCTTGGAACACGAAGGTAAAGTTGCGGTGGGATTTTTCTTTGAGCCGATCTGATGGCTATTGTAGATCATACGGCTGTGCATGTGTCCGATGCTAGCTTCCGGATCGGACATTTTTCTTTGAGCCGATCTAACGGCTATTGTAGATCATACGGCTGCGCATGCGTCCGATGCTAGCTCCCGGATCGGACGTCCGGACGCTAGCAACGTGTGACAAATTAATCGTAAGGACTATAGACAGCTGGTGTTTTTGCATATTTCGGAGGCTATGTGGTTCCCAACATTTTTGCTTTTCTTTTTTTTTGGGGGGGAGGGGATATAGGCTGGAGTTCATACACTAAATTGAAGTACTTCAGCTGTTTTATATTAAATCTAATAAATCGCAAAAAATAAAATGATTCACTCTCAACGTATCTCCAGATATAGACCCAAGTTTCAGCTATAACTATCCACCTTGAAATGCTGGGACCCGGATTTTACCGCAACCCCTCTAGTGTGCTGTATCTAGTAGTGGTTTATCGAGCCATCAGTTTACTCCATCCGTCCCTAAATAATTGTCTTTCTCAGTTCTCGAGAAAAAAAACTTTGTTTAATTTTATATTAAAAAATATTATTATTTATGATATATAATTAGTATCATTGGAAAGATCTTTTCATCTATTTTTAACAAATTTATTTGGAAATTCAAATATTATACATATTTTCTACAAATCGAGTTAAACTTGTGGCATCCACATCAATGACGACACTTATATAGAGACGGAGGGAGTACTCCGTAGTCTTTTACTGCAGTCCTAATCCACTGACACACACTGCGGCGAAAGTCGCATGCTCAAAAGTACTACCTCCGTCCCAGAAAGAATACATGTCTGGGATGCGTGCCAGTTAAACTGGTTCATATTTAATCAAATTTCTAGTTAATTGTATTCATATTTATGACTCTAAATAAATTTGTTAAAAACTATATTTATAAACTAATCTAATGACATGTATTTTATATCATAATAAATATCTATATTTTTTATTTATAATTGATCAAACCTAAGATTTTAGAATTTTTTAGAAAGCAAAAAATGCAATTTTTTTTTCTGAGACGGTGGGAGTCCACGCTACAGTACAGCAGGCGTGGTAGCTGACAAGCGAGGCCACTTAGTCCATCCAACAACCCTCACACTGTCACGCCTCTCAAGTTGTTTGGCGTTCCACCGCTCCAAGCTCACGATACACGCTGACCCGCACCAACCACCGCGCGTTCGCGGCTCCTCGCGCCGTGATCCAACAACCAGACCGGCCCCCCGATTGCTAGGTGCGCCGCCGGCGCCGGCCCGGCTCCCAAGCCATGGCGTCGGACGCCGCAGCCCCCGACGTGCGCGTGGTCGGCGGGTGGGCGAGCCCGTTCGTGATGCGCGTGTGCGTCGCGCTCAAGCTCAAGGGCGTGGCCTACGAGTTCCTGCAGGAGCCGCTGGGCAAGAAGAGCGAGCTGCTCCTCGCGTCCAACCCCGTGCACAAGAAGATGCCCGTGCTCCTCCACGGTGGCCGCCCCGTCTGCGAGTCCCTCGTCATCCTGCACTACGTCGACGAGGCCTTCGCTACCACCGGGCCGCAGATCCTCCCCGCCGACCCCTACGACCGCGCTGCCCACCGCTTCTGGGCCGAGTACGCCGACGCCAAGGTGAACAACCATGGCGCAGATCCGCAGCCATTTCGGCTAGAAATCGAATGATCTGATCATTGATCTCGTTGCTACTGATCGATTCCCCGTGCCGTGACTCGAAATTGATCGAACTCGATCGTGCAGCTCCCGACGGCGCTCCGGACGCTGAGGGGCATGGTCGACGGCGACAAGGCGGAGGCGGCGGAGCATGTGGCCGCGGCGCTCGAGCGGCTCGAGGAGGCCTTCGCGGCGTGCAGCAAGGGGCGGCACTTCTTTGCCGGCGACGGCGTCGGGTTCTTGGACATCGTCCTCGGGTCGTACGTCGGGTGGTTCCGGGCGGCTGAGCAGATCACCGGGCAGCCGGTGCTCGATGGGGCCAGGACGCCGCGGCTGGTGGCGTGGGCCGCGCGGTTCTGCGCGCACGAGGCCGTCGCGGACATGATGCCCGACGCCGGCAGGCTCGTCGAGTTCGGCGAGGCGCTCCGCTCGGCGCTGGAGGCCAATGCTTCTCGGCCGTGACCGGCGTGACGGCGAGGCAGTGACGTCTCGGCCTTAATGTGTCATGTCAATTGACCTCTCAATACAATTCATCAGCTTATGCTCTGACCATTGAGCTTATTGTTAGCAAATGGCAGCAAATCAGCAACTACAGAATGGCACAATTTTTAATTTAGATATTGTCTGGATTGAAAACACAGAGCTTAATTTCGCGGTAAACAATCAAGGCCGTGTTGTGTCAATTTCATGGTAAACACATATCTTCTTTTCTGTGCACGTGGCCCAATGCAACAAGTTTTTACCTTTTCACTGGAATTAAGCACGCCTAACTCCTCATTACATTCTCTATGGAGAAAACAGACCAATTTCACTTCACATTTGATCGAATCCCTCCATCCACCTTGCAAAATGATACTACCAATTGGGCTTGCACCTAGAAGGACAAGGTCACGAACAAATGATACCACTGTTTCATCGGGGCAAGTTTGGTTCGTTAGATCCCCACTTCGGCCATTCCATGAATTGGAAAGTAGGGTTCAATGTATTTCTAGAGATCGGAATCATTCATAGGGCGCCTAAAAAGTGGAAAATGATTCCATCTCTCCAACACAATCTCCTCCCGCCATGAGCTTCTCGACTCGCCTCCCATGCCCTTTTCTAGCCGTGACCCTAGATCTCCACCCTAGCTCGTCACAGTTCTCCAACAGCTCTACTATAACCCCATGACTCTAGTGCCAGCTGCTAGGTGCGGCGTCTATGGCCGCCATCGCCCCTGGTTGTCGACGATTGTGGGTTCCATGAAGGAATGGCGCCTCAATTCCATTGCCTTCCTCAGTTCCTCTATGACATGATGCCCTCACTCTCCAACCCGCAAGCATGTCATTCATGTTTGACCTCCATTGACAATTACTTTCTCATCTTGATGCCCAATAACAAGTCCCTAGTTCACATGGTGAGGTCGCCCTCAATTCCCTAGTTTTTTTTGTTGCCACAATTTTTCTAAACTTGAGATATGCGCTTTAGATGCTAATAATTGAATTTGGATATGACGTGGGAAAATGTTTGATATCCTCACTCGATGTTTTCAAATGTAGTAGGGTACCTTGACTATGACATGGTACGAATCCTTGTATTTGTGATCTTGTTAGAAAGTGCTATTCTGATGTCATTAGTGTGTTGGTTCGGGCAGAGTCAACTAGCGTTGACTTTAGTGGAGCTGGATAGTAGACTAGTAAGTCAACACCTGTCACACCCGGTTCTGAAAAACAAAACCGAGTGCGCACCGTATGTGTGTCAGGATCAAGTTTCACACATACGGCGAACAAAAAGTGAATAATAGAGACAGTATCACATAAAAGAGATAAATAAAGAGACTATCAGAGTATTACACAGCATAATCCTGGAAACGGAGGCTCCAACTCCACAGGCAGACGACCGGGGGTTGCGTACGCCTAGAACTTAGCAACATCTTCAAAATTTTCAAAAGCATCTTCCTTCTTCTGAGAAACATTGTTTATAGCAAGGGTGAGTACATGTCGTACTCAGCAAGTGTAGGAAAAGTATGAATGCAAGGCTAAGTCAAGGAAAGGCTGAGGGTTTAAAGCGATAAGCAATTTTAGTTGGTCAAACTTGTATTAGCACATATTTACTAAGATATAAGTATATACCAAACCCACATTAAACATAGCGCCACAAGAATATGGCACAACCATAACCATGATTTAAGTCCATCTTCAAGTTCAATTATCATGTGAGGGTCCAGTCCGCTCTTGACCGTGAACACGACTGTTATAACAGTTTTACACTCTGCAGAGGTTGTACACTTTCACCATAAGTCGCGTAAAAGTCCAAAAGAACTTTAAACCCAACCATGCTGCACCACACAGGCGCATATCACACTACCGAGGTGTGACTGCATAGGGACGATACGTGACCTTTACAAAGATTCCATAACAAGTGATAGTCCGCTAAGGTTTCAAGTCGAAGCAGGCATAACCCTCTTAATGGGCACACCTTAGCAAAGGCGACTTCCTAAGAGGGCCGGGCTATACACCATCAACGCTTCCCCTCTTGCCCAGTCCAGGTAAGACTATCCCAAGCTAGAGTTTCTAATTAATTAGCCAAGACTAGAGCCGATTAGTCTTATGGTTGCACTGTTTTCCTGGGTGGTCGCTCCATGTTCCAATTAATACAAAGTATTCTTGTATTTAACCAGGGGTATAGCATAAAGTAACCATGTTTATCATTGTTGTTCATTAGAACCACCATAACCTAAGTATAGCAACTAGCATAGCTAACCCAGTTGACAAGGAATAATCATGAAAGACTAGACACTCCTTAATAGGACCCATCGATATTAAATGCAAGCACATGCAAAGGTGATTAAATATAGTTATTGGGATAAAAGCACAAGGACACACTTGCCTTAATTCCAGAGAATAGTTGCTCAGCATATCCTTCAACTCTTGCTCTTCAAACTCTCGAACCGCGTTCCTTCTACTCGTAGCAATCATCCAAGCAAAGCAAACATTCTAAAGCAAGCAAACAAAGATAACTAAGAACAATACACCAATCAAAATAAAAGCTTTTAAAGAGCGTACTAAACGGTAGGGCTCGTTGTTACGAACGCAAGGACACAAGGAACGCTGGAAACGGAACTGCGATTATAAACAAGCTATCGAAAGATTTTAATTATCAAAACAAGAACTAGGTGCTTCATTTATTTTAATTAGGAAAAGACGATGTAAAGGATACTTCAGAGAAATACCCTATGTTAAGATTAATCAAAATTACATTTATGTTAGAAAGACGCTATAAGACCTAGTCATATTTTATTTATACATATTCAAGTATATGTTACTTCAATTAAACATTTAACTTTAGAAAAGAAAGGCATATGAAACATATAATCGAATAATTTTATTACATGTGTTCAACTAAGAAAATTACATTTAGAAACACATTCACGTAGATATTAATCATATTAACTTTATTTAAGAAAACGAAGTATAAGCCTAATCACATTTTATTTAAAAAGGCATGTAAAGTAAGCATTAACCAAATTAATATTTAATTTGTAAAGCCGTGATATAGCCTAATTAAATTTTATTCAGAAAAAGATAATTAAATAAATATTAATCAAATTAAACTTTATTATGAAAGCACGTGGTGTAAAGCTATATAGATTTTAATTGGAAAACATGTCCATAAGAAATTAATCAAATTAATATTTAAAATTAATTTATAAAACATAACTATCATGAACAACATCACTAACACGTAATTTAAGTGATTACAAGTCTAACGAAACAAGAACGGATCGAAACGGATTTAAAACGTGGAAGTTATACCAAAACAAGGCTGCATGGACTTGATCGCGATTAACCATAGATTTCAGGGACTAGCAGAGAAGATCCGCAAGACTCAGTGAACAGTGCCGCGAAAAGAGGATTCCTCGGGGTTAGATCTGCAAAAGGACAGGGCTGGGTTCAGATTGAAAGGATCTGATGTACTCAGGGGTTTTTCTGCAAATAATCCAAGACACAAAGAATTGGCACATATTTACATATTTCTCCTGGGGCCTTTCTGCAAAACCTTGGGAGTCTTCTTCTTCCTCTGTACACGGCCGGCCGGTGGCGCTGGTCGGCCAAATCGCCGGTGGTTCGGGCGGCGGGACGCTCCGGCGTGGTGGGGAAACGTCGGAGGATGAAGAAGGGACCACGTAGGGGTGCTCTCCGGCGGCGGAGACCGACGGAGCGACGGGGATTCGGCCGGTGGCGGAACGGGCGGTGGCCGGTTCGGTCTCTTCATGGCGGCAGCACTCCGGCGGCGACTTGACCACGGCGACGGGCGGCGGAGCTTCGGCTCGGCGTCGCAAAACTCGTGACGTGCTCCTCTTGCTCCGACGGGCGGTGATGGCAGCGAATTGGCGCGGCGGCGCTTGGCACAGCGGACGGCGGCGCTGCGCGGGGCGAGGGCGGCGGCGCGAGGCGGAGGAGCAGCAGGGCGCCAGGGGCTCAGGCGGCGGCTTATAAAGGGCGCGGGGCGGCCGCGGCTTGGCGCGCACGCCAAGGCCGGCGGCGGCCTGCCGTGCGGCGGCACTGCTGCGCCGGGCCGCGATGGGCTCTAGCGGGTCGGGCAGGGACGGCTAGGCCCGTTAGGGTTTCTTTTTTTTCTGAAAAGTATTTCCAGCGCAAAAACAATTCCAGAAAAACTAGAAAATGTTTTTAAAGCATTAAAAATACCTAGAAACTCTGAAAAATTTTAGGAAAAATCTTAGAGATAGATTGGGACAAGTCCAAATAAAATATTTATAGCTCGTGAAAAGAATTTTAGGGCCTTCTAATAAATAGATTTAGCTCTAGGAAGAGGAGAATAATTTCCAGAAAAATCTAGAAAATTCTCAGAAGCACCTAAACATTTAAGGAACGCATTTTTGAAACCTTAGCACTCATAAAACACCAAGATGCAACTCGGCATGAATGCAACACTGACAACAAATTTATTTAATTTCATAAAGACTAACAATTGTTTTTCTTTCTACGCTAAATTCTTTGTAAAAGAAATAAATGTTGGAAAAATTTTAAAATTGAGAGAAAATCGTTGTATTAATTTTCTTAAAATTCACATCATGAAATTGGAGAATTTCAGGGTGTTACAACACCTACACTCTACTTTTTTCAATCTTAAATATAGGTTACTATAGTTTATGATTTTAATAATCAAATTTTTAATCTTTGACCATGAGTACATATATAAAGTGATATTGTATTGACAATACAAGATTGAAATTTGTATATTGGTTCATTATGAAAATAATTTCATGATATTATTTCATCATTTCGATTTAATTAATAATACTTTTGAAGAAGATGCTAGTGAAAGTTAGATATCGATATTTGCGGGTACTCATGTGAAGTTATTATGTGCCAAACCAAGCCAACAGTGCTATTATTAAGAATGTATAATCTCCCGTGAAAAATTAAAATACATCACCATTCTGGGGGGCGGGGGGTCATCAAGTGTGTATCTGGTATTCTGGTATAGAGCAAATGGTAGAGAAAAATTCTGGGTGACAGTCGAAGATGACCAAATTCTCTCTATGGCTTTGAGAAAATGATCCTTCCCTATATGGCACTCAGTTAAAATTTTCTTACCCCTATGACACTGTCGTTCATTCCCGTTTGCTTTTCGTGGGCCCATGTAAGATTATGCTTCAAGTGACCAAATTGCCCTCGGGCGAGTAGATCAGGTCGGCCCGACACTTCTCTGTGTCTCTCATTTGTGTCGTTCTCTCGTTCCTCTCCCTCACAGAAACCCTAGATGGGGCAGGCCGTGTTGGCGAAACCACGGCGGGCAACATTGTGGCCGGAGGCGGCCCAGTAGGCGTGGCTCTCGCCGGGGACGGGGCTGCGGTCGCGGTCGCCATGGCTGCAGGCGACACGGAGGACGGCGCCATGGGCGCAGGCCGCACTAGGGCCGCAGGTGCCACAACCTCGAGTAGGGCGGGCGGCGCCAAGGCCGGAGGAGGCTCGGCAAGAGCGGCTCCCGCGGGAGCCGGGGCCAAGGGTGCGGCCGCCATGGACAGAGGCGCCATGCCTGGAGATCTCTTCTTTCTTTGTGTTACAATCAGATTTGCTAAGATCTTTAGGACGATGATGCTTTAGGGTCTGTTCAAATATGCATTGCTTATGTCATGTTGATATATCATATCCGCTTGTTTTGCTTCTATCTGTTACATTGCTTGTAACAGTAATAGCTGCTCACATCACGGTGTAACAGCCCAAAAAAAAGTTAAATAAACATTATTACTTAATTTCATTCAAATGATTTAAAACAATTTGCTAAATCATTACAAGCAGACCTACTGCAAGCGATAGAGCACAGAATGCTTTAGGCAGATTAAGGGGCAAATTCGTCTATTTACATGGCACTTCATGGTGTTACAGCCCCAAACTGACGGTAGTGTCACGGGGGTAACAAAATTTTAACCAGGTGCCGCATAGGGAAGGATCATTTTCTCAGGCCATGAAAGAGATTTGGTCATCTTCGAGTGTCACTGAGAGAATTTTCTCTAAATGCTATGGTATTGTTCATATTGAAACAAAATCAAGTACACAGTCTGGTCACGAGTACACAAACAGATAGATGCATGAGGCAAAGAAAATTTATTTGAGGGAACCTGCCATTAGCACAAAGCAGCCACAAACCAACAAACACGTTGGTCTTCTATTCTTCCGTTAAGCCAGGAGTATTACTCTATCCATTCCAAATTATAATGTGTTTGATTTTTTATCTTAAGTTGGACGACTCGTTTTATTCAAAATATTTGTGCAAACGTATTTAAATTTATATCATTCTTGAAAAACTTTTATCAATAAAATAAATCACAACAAAAGACATGATATTTTACATAATTTTTTAAATAAGATGTTACACAATTTTTTAAATAAGATGAGTAATTAAACTTGAGGTTAAAAAATCAAATGAATTACAATTTGAAACGGAAGGAGTAGAATGGAAGGCACCACTTTGAAGTAAACGTGACAAGCTAGACGTGGCAACCAAACTAGACGGATAAAATTGTCCAGCTTATGTCTGAAATAGGAAGGAGTATGTTACATGTTGAATGGAAAAATTGCTCGGGGCCTCGCGTAGTGAAGTCAGGGCAGCCGGATCTTACCCTGGCTCTATGTTTCGCGAAATTTTTTTCGAGTATGTCGGGCATACATTTAAACTATTAAATATAGACTAATTACAAAACTAATTACAGATTCTGTCAGTAAATCGCAAGACGAACCTAATGAGTCTAATTAATCCGTCATTAACACATGTTTACTATAGCAATTTATTGTCTAATCACGACCTAACTAGGCTCATTAGATTCGTCTCGCGAAGTACACTCCATCCATATAATGAGTTATTTTTTCGACTACATTTAATATGCCATGCATGTGAGGGAACATACTCAGAAAAAATTTCGCGAAACATCTGTTCGCTGTCGACGTGCAGTTGTGCTGCAGATCCAGACATCCAGTGCCGCAGTACTGTGCTGCAGATCCAGTGAGGTACGACGTGTACCTGAGCTGGCATCTCATTAAACTTTTAAATAGCCAAAATTACAAGGACTTCAGTGCAAGTCCTACTCTTCTTCCACAACGAAACGAAACGACATCGGCAATCCCTAGCAGAGGACACAGCTACGGCGGCCGGACCGGGATCCAGTCCGGCATGGAACCATCCCGGCGATCCGCCGGCGGCGCCGCTTCCGAGGCCTCCTCGGCGGCCGGATCGGATGCCGAGGACGACAGGTACTGCAGCGCCAACTCCGCCCTTGGCACCCCCAGCTCCTACGCCACTATCCTCCCTTCCTCCGACTTCTGGGACCACCAGATGGACCTCCTCCTCGACGAGCATCCAGCTGTCTCCGGGTTCCCCAAGAACCACCAGCTCAGCCGCCTCCAGGCTCCGGTGCCGGCGCAGTCGCGGCCGGAAACCGGTCCTCCTCCTCCGGCGACCGCCGGAGGCGACGCCCTTGCGCGGCAAGGGTCCAGTCCTGGCTCACCGGCTGCTCCTCCGCGCCTGGATCACAACCAGGTGGGTTCCCTGGTGTTTCAGTTACCTGATTACAAAGCTGTGAATTTGAGCGGCATAGCTGTCGATTTTTCATGCCCTGACGCCGTCAGTTTGGTTAGGATTAATGTCTAGCAGCATTTGCTGATGTAGTTGCTCCTATTGGTACGAGTTTTAGATGTTGATGAATCTGTTTCTCATAAATTCGGATTATAGTGTCCTGGCCAGCTTGGGAGAAGTTCTTTTTTTCCATTCTGTGTCCACTAAATTCAAAATTAGCTTAAACCTCTGGGGTTAGCAACTATTCTGGTCTCTGTTTCTAATTTTTTTTATTGCAGATTTACAGCAACAATAGTTTGACACTCATTCATTTCTGACCTCATCTCACTTTAGGTAGTCTTAAGTTAATTGAAGATAGGTGCTTCAATACTACTATCCCAACAACCAAATGCAAGTGCGCTGATTGATGTGTATCAAATCTTGATTCATGCGCATATAGTTTTTATGATAAAGTAAAAATGATATTGGTTTGGTGCTCCTTTATGTGGATCACAGTGTAAGTTAATTGAAGAGAGGTGCTTCAATACTACTATCCCAACAACCAAACACAAGTGCACTGATTGATCTGTATCAAATCTCGATTCATGCATATATAGTTTTTATGATAGAGTAAAAATGATATTGGTTTGGTGCTTCCTTTATGTGGCACAGTGTACCGGCAACATACATCTGCTCAACCACACTCTTGGATTAGCAGTCTCATGTGCCCAAAAAAAGAGAGAAATTTTGGCTTGTAGCTCCTTTGCCTGATCAAATTGCAGTATTAAATGAATCATGAATGTGTATGTATGCAATCATATTATTGAATTAAAATAACACTTTCTAACTGTAGGTGGACATATTTGATAACGATGATTTATTCGATGATATGGTCCAAGAAATGGAACAGATTCTTCTCAATTCAGGGGAGCCACATGAAAATGGATCTTTTACGGATAATTGCAAGAGCAATGCTCGCCAGGCTCACCATTTCAGAGATGGCAGCACTACTGCCTCTACTTCTGGTACAGATGATGCATATGCATCCCCTCTTCCTCATTATCCGTCAAGAATTGATTGGGTGGAGGTTGTGGGGGCAAAGCAAAGAACTGGGGATGTTTCTTTTGGCGAGCGGATGGTTGGTGTCAAAGAATACACTGTTTATTTGTTAAAAGTGAGGAGTGGTGAAGATGAATGGGAAATTGAGCGAAGGTACCGTGAATTTTATGCACTTTATCGGCAACTTAAGGACTTCTTTTACGAGAGAGGTTTGAGTCTTCCCCCTGCATGGGAAAATGTTGAAAAAGAGTCAAGTAAAATATTTGGGAATGCATCCCCAGATGTTGTTCGCGAGAGAAGTGGTCTGATTCAAGACTGCTTGCGTTCTTTGGTAGTCTCAGGTTATCCGTTTGGAATCCCAACCCCTCTGGCTAATTTTTTGTCACCAGGGAGGCCTGGGTATGAATATAGTTTTTTAAAAACTCTCATTCCACGATCGTTGCAAAAGCGAAGCAGTGATTTAAATTCCAAAGATTCAGAATGCAATGGAGGTTCGCATGATAATTTTGCCTCAATGGGCAAGACAATATCACTTATTGTGGAGGATAGGCCACAGAAGTCAACCAGACAGTTGTTAGAGTTACAGCACTATAACTGTGCAGGATGCCATAGGCATTTGGATGCTGGGCAAACATTGTTGCAAGAACTCGCGCAAACTATTGGATGGAACAAACCTAGGTTTTGTTCTTACACTGGCCAATTATTTTGTGCTTCTTGTCACACAAATGACACTGCAGTTCTGCCAGCAAGAGTTTTGCACTATTGGGATTTTTCAGTATATCCAGTTTCCCAGTTAGCAAAAGCATATTTAGACTCGATCTATGACCAGGTAACAATAACTTAAGCTGTGTTGTTTATTTACCAGTTCTGAGATGCACTACAAAATATTAAGCAACTTTTTGTTGTTTTCCTGACCTTAAGAAAGGGTGATTTGCATTTTCAGCCTATGCTCTGTGTAAGTGCAGTCAATCCTTTCCTGTTCTCTAAAGTGCCAACTCTGCTTAATATCATGAGTGTCCGGAAGAAAATAGCAGCCATGCTTCCTTGTGTCCAATGTCCTTTTCGGAACTCCATACTTAAAGGACTAGGAGTTCGAAGATACCTTCTTGAGGGGAATGACTTCTTTGCACTTCGTGACCTTGTTGATCTCTCTAAAGGGGCTTTCGCAGGTACCATTCATTTTCTAAAAACTTTTTCTTTTTGAAGTGCACAGTCCAAACTGGGTGTAGACCTTTGTGCAACTTCTTCATGTTAACGCTAAATTCTGATAAGTATGTCAATAGAATAAAGCTTGTATTATAGATGCATCTATGTACGCTGCTCCATTATTAAGCATGATAGAAATCTGCACTAGACTAATTTTGCTTTCCAATTATGTACAATCACAAATCACAATTGAAGAGTTGTGTTTCTTCATGCTTTGGGTCTATCAGAGCTTATTTCAGTAAATTGCAGCACCACTAAGTGGATGCCTGACTTTTATTCCCCACAAAAGTGGGGATTGTAAGTTTTAAACAACTTTCAGTTATATATTTGCCCCTTTAGTTATTGTTCAAGACTTGGCTAATGCTTGATGATTCCAAAGATTATAACAGTAATCATAAACCTTCAGATGATAGTCATGGTCATGTTCTCTGGTTGCACCAACTGATACAAATTCTGTTTGCTTGAAACAGCACTTCCAGTTAAGGTGCAGACCATATCGAATAGGATACTTGAGCACATCACTGAGCAATGCCTTGTGTGCTATGACGCTGGTGTACCTTGTGCTGCTCGACAAGCTTGTGATGACCCCCTATCCGTTATATTCCCATTTCAGGTGCTTTGCCAAGTCTTTGCTTTCTAATTCCTTTCATCTTTATATTTATTCCTGAGGAAATCTTTTACGATTGCTGTAGGAGGAAGAAGCTACAAAGTGTGGTTTGTGTGGTTCAATCTTCCACAAGCAATGCTTTAGGAAGATCAGTGTTTGCCCCTGTGGTAAGGATTTTACTGCAGGCAGGAAGATCGTGGCTCTTGAGCAGGCTGTACATGGTGGCACTGGCATACCATCAACAGCAGAGTCTATCCAACCTCCACCGTTCTCTTCATCCTCTGGGTTTTTCTCTGATATTCTCTCGAAAGCAAGGCCTGATAAACTTTGGAGACCCAAAAATAGCAGCCCTGTAATCCTTATGGGTTCGTTGCCAGATACGTCTATATGAAGCTTGAGTTGTATGTGTATTATTGTTATTTTGCCCTGAATAAATTCAAACCTCCATCAGAGTGAATGTTTCCCCCAATTGTTGTGAACCCTTTATTAACTTTTACTTTAGAGATATATGATACAGGATCACATGAGATGGATTGAATTTATAATCTTTACGTCAGAATGCCGGCAAAGCATGCCTAAGCTGGGATGCGGTTCACGTGGTGATTCTTTAGTTGTGGAGTGTGTACAGGAGAATTGGTTGGAGGGGAAAGCGAGAGTTCGACGTCGGCATACACTGGGGACTGCACAAAACTAACCGCCAGACATAATTCACAAACTATTTCCAGCGACAAACGAACAATAATGACAACAAACTAGCATAATGGCATACAGCTCCTATTTTGGATCACAATCGGCACAGGTATCACCATAATATGCTCCCACAACCACAAAGGACTAGTACAATGTTTTAACGAGATACAAATGCAGTTCCACACACTGAACTTAGCAGTCAGATTGCATAAAAGAGTCTGGTTGTGACAAGCAGTAGACACAGGGAGGCCACGGCGCCACGCAGCCATTCTGTAGAACACAATCACTTGTCACCATTCTGCGCAGCTGCAGCACTTGACCGTGGATCATCCTCAGCTATCTCACCATCCTCATCTATGATACCTTCCTCCTCATCATCTCTGCTCTTGCCATGGCGCACAGGAGATGCAGGATCAGGTTTCTCAGAAGCCTCGACAGATTTTCCATCAACCTCTGGCTGACCATTGGGGCTCACTGAACCACTGGCTTTGCCATTGTACACAGGACTATATGGAGCAGACTTGTCATCTTGAGGGCTGGGCGAGCGATCGAGATCAACCTTTTCCATCTTCCCATCTTCCATTTGATGATCATCCTTGTGGTCAGAATGGTTCATATGGTCATTCACAGAGTGGGATCTTGGAGAGCTTTTGTGCTCTGTGTGCCCCGAGTTAGGCCGAGCAGACTCAGATGCAGCAGCAGTTTTTTCATACCTACGGCTAGCACCAGGGCTCCTGCTCCGGCTAGCACGGTGATTCCTGGTATAGCTCCTGCTCCTGCTCCGACTCTTACTCCTGCTTCGGCTACGACTCTTGGTCCTGCTACGAGTAGCCTCATGACGGCGTGACCTCTTAGGACTAGGGCTACGGCTTCTACTGTCGCTTCTGCTACGGCTTCTACTACGACCCCTACCAGACCTGCGAGATCGCCCATCAGTTTCACCATAGTCATACCTGTCAACATCACAGTAGATAGCAAGGGTCAGCATTTGAACTGAGGGAACCTCAAATCACTAGCACAACAAAGCAGCATAAGATATTTTACTCTTGCTACTTGAAATCATAATCTCAAGCCAGGTTCTTCTAAAAGGGAACATATCGGGTGCAAACCAACCCCTCCATGCAAACCGTGCAACCCAACTAGAGGGGGAAGTGGGAGGGGGCATTTGCAAATCCGGTTGGGTAATTTTACACTTAACCGCACGTCCCTAATCTGAACTTTTGCAAATCCCCCCTCCCACTTCCCCCTTCCAGTTGGTTTGCACCTGATATGTTCCCCTTCTATCTAAAAAGACTAAACTGAACTAGATTCTGAAGGGTCCATAAAACAATACTACCTCTGTTCCAAATTATAGGTCGTTTTGGATTTTCTAGGTTCATCATCTTTGTTATGCATCTATATAAACGCTATGTCTAGATTCATAGCAAAATCTATGAATCTAGAAAAGCCAAAACGACCTATAATTTGGAACGAAGGAAGTAAAACAGTAGGCCAGTGGAACAAGGGACTTGCACCCCCACATTTAAGTTTATATCCTACCTTTGTTTTTAGTTCATTCAAATATTAATAATATTTAAAACCCTCATAAGTCATACAGGACTAGCGCACAATAGCAAATTGCTAATTTAGATTTGCAAGTTGGTAATGAGTGTACCTGCCACGGCCACCATAATCATCTCTTCCACGACTGCCACGTGGTGATCTCCCAGAAGCATCTCTGCTACTGTACCTAGAATCTAGTTCAGAACGTGAACCACCCCTGTCAGGGCGGGTTGCCCAACGGTTCCTCTTCCTACCTCGCCCACCACCACGGGAAGCCATGTCCTCTAAATCACGGGGTACCTTTTGGTTTGCCCCTTCCAGAATTTTGATGAGGTCAGCAGCATATTTTGAATCCTGATCACAGAAAAATGTATAAGCCACACCAGTGGCTCCAGCCCTTCCTGTCCTGCCAATCCTGTGAACATAGTCTTCAACACCAGTGGGGAAGTCATAGTTGATCACAACCCTGTGTAAAGAGAACAAGCTTTATTAGTCTGGTGTAAATTCTGCCAAAAAATACAAAGGCACAAGCTAAGTGAAAAAATGGTCTCACATTGAAATACATAAACAATGCAACAGGTAACATATTCACAAACACTTAACGGAAACCAATAGAAAAGGTACTACCTCCTGTTGTTACAAGTTTTAGACAGAAAGAAGTTTATACTGTGTGGATTCTCCTTGTCTGAACATATCAAGCTTTCTTGAAAACATACTAATACATAAGCCTATTATTATAACTATGATGAGCAAAATGGCAACATTTATGCAGTAGATGCAGAATGATTTGTATCAGGTATATTTTTCTGGAAAATGCAGTCCATATATAGTAATTAAAAACCAGCAATCTCTAATGTAGATGAGTGACAATTACAAGCACGTTGACAACGCTTCATTTTAATTAACCCATGCACCTACTAGAGTTATGACGGATGTCCAAGAAAAATTGCTTTTACATTGCTTCATAGCATGACATTAGAAGTCAAGACACAACAGAGAATAGAAAGGCAGTCTAACCTGATATCTTTGATGTCCAAACCTCGCGCCGCAACATCTGTTGCAACCAAAATAGGAGACCGCCCAGATCGAAAATGATTCAGAACCTTCTCTCTTTCACTTTGGGATTTGTCACCATGAATAGCTGAAGCTCCAAACTGCCTGGTGAGTGTCCTTGCAAGTTGGTCACACATCCTCTTGGTGGTACAAAATATTAATACTTTTGAACCTGAATCCTGGGATCGCAATATTTGCTCCAGACGTCGAAGCTTTTCTGAGGGTGTTATCACCTCCACATGCTGCACAGAACAAGAAAATAAGAACACAGGAACATGAAGGATTATTTAGAAAACAGATAAAATAAGAACAGAACAACAGGTCTATAAGGCAAGTCATACCTGAGTAATAGCACTATTAGCAACAAGTTCATCTACACTTCCAATTGTCACTTGGACAGGATGAACAAGAAGATCATCTGCAATCCTTCGGACTTCCTTTGGCCAAGTAGCAGTATACATAAGGGTTTGTCGACGGTGAGGTATCTCTTTCACTATCTTCCGTATTTGTGGCTCAAATCCCATGTCCAACATGCGGTCAGCCTCATCCAGAACAAGATACGACACTTGCTTAAGGCTCACCTTTCGCATCTCTAGAATGTCATTTAACCTTCCAGGTGTTGCAACAACAACATCAACTCCTCTGTCTAAATCTCTCAACTGAGGACCTTTAGGAGCACCACCATATAGGCACTACATAATCAGAAAAAGAATACAATGGTTAGACGATGGAAATACAAACAAGAGATCCAGACACAGAGCCAAAATATTAAAAACAGCCAACTGTACAACACCACACTATCAACAATTTCAAAATATGTTTAAAGTTCCACAATAGATTCTTCTGAGTTAAAAAGGTTTATCAAGGTTACATAACATAAAGTACTTGATCGTATATATTAAAATAGAAACAGAAGGAACAAACCGTGCAAGATATTCTTGCTGATCTGCCAAATTTCACAGCTTCATCCAGAATCTGTGTTGCAAGTTCCCTTGTTGGTGCCAAAACTAGCACTGTTGGACCATTCCTTGTGCTGTTCTGCAGGCGCTTAATATGCATAAATCCAGGAAGTAAATACCCAAGAGTTTTGCCAGACCCAGTCTTTGCTATAGCTACTACATCTTGACTCTGCATGGCAATTGGCCATGACTGAGCTTGGATAGGTGTCGGGCTTGCGAATCCGGCACGTTGTATCTGGAAACAAGGGGGAAATAGAAACAAACACATGCAAGTAAGAACAAAAATAGAAATAATACATGCTGCCTAAATTTGATAAAATATTCCCTTTTTAACTCGTGGTTGCGCAAATAAAGACAATGCATGAGGACAATTCAAGGTCATACAAATAAAGTGTGCCCGCAACGCGTAGACTTGCGGACACAAGGCGAAGTAGAAAAGGCTCTAACAGAGTCCCTGGAGGCTCGCCCTGCTGTGGATTGTTCATCCACAAGGCCCCTTCCAGCAGCTGCCACCCGATCCTAAATATGGATGGATGTTGACAGCCTGGGCCAGACCCTCCATGGGTCAAGCCCCAGAAGAGGCCCATCGTCCACGCGAGGGGCCTTTTCCAAGAACTGCACGCAGAGCACGAATCGGCCACCGTGGGTGCCGCGAGTGGGTGCCCCTTCGCGCCATGGGCAGCCCCCCAGGAGGGAGGGAGCAGCCTGGGGCGTTCACCCACCCTTGGCAGCTCCATCAACGAGACCGGCCCTCAGCCCGTCGCACTATTGGCCGAGGGCGTGAGCGGCAGCATACGACATTAGCTCCACCTCGGAGCAGATATCGCATCTGCCAGAGAGAGGGAGATAAGCAGTCGGTACTCGTAGACAGCCCTGATTTAGCACAATCAAGCAAATAAAGAGAAACAAGCATGAGCCGGAGCACATGTCCACGGTCCATCACGTGCCAAATTGGAAGCTGTTGATCCTTCGCGTGCAACTCTGCTAGGGTTAGAGTTAGATCATGGGTCAGGGGGTTCACCAACGGAATTTCATACCTCCTTCAGAATTTCTGGTGGGAAGCCACCAGCCTCAAATGAAGTTATCGGAGCCGGCACGTTACCCCCCTGCAACAAGAACAGGCCAACCAACAAGTGAGTAGGGATCAGATAACATATTACGAGCTCAAGCAGCATCTAAAATTCTATCCGGAGACGTGGGGCGTGCAGAATTCGTACCGTGACGGTGATCTCGTGGCGGCGGCGGTACGCCTCGGTGGACGGATCATCGGGGACGGCGGCAGCAGCCGGAGTAGGATGGTGGTGGGACGACGCTGACTTGGAGGACGCGTGCTCGTCGTGGCGCCTGTCGCGGTCACGCTCGCGGTCGCGGTCCCTGTGGTCGCGCCGGGGCGGGGTGCGTGAGCGAGATCTGGACCTGTCGCGGCGGTCGCGGCTCCGGGGAGGCGGGGGAGGCAGCGGGGGCGGGGGCGGCGGGAGCTGGTCCTCGGGGGCCACGGGCTTCTCGTACTGCGTAACGTTGGTCTCTGGGTTCCAGTAGTAGAGGTAGCCGGTGGTGCCGTCGACGAGGCCGCGCCATGGCTTGGGCAGCGACGGGTCGTCCGGAGCGTACCTCGGGGCCGCGCGCCCGGACGATCCCGACATCGGATCTGGCCGGATCTGCGGTCTCCGGCTACGCTTGGGGGGGCGGAGGACGCCCGGGATGATGGGGGACGCTGTTCTGCTGCTGCGGCGGCGGCGAGGGGCAGGCGAGGCGAGGGTTTCGGCTTGTGTTCTTTTTGGCCCTAATTTCACTGTGTATCTCTCGTTTTATTGGGATTTTTCGGTGTTCGTGACCGAGCTCGAACTGTCTTCCAAGTTCCAATTCAGGCTCAGGCCCAAAGGGCGTGTTTGATATCGTGGTTGTGCAACCACAGCCCGGCGTGCCATGGCCACAGGCCTTGTTCGATTAATTTGCCTCAACTGAGCCTGGTATATTCTTTTCTGTGTTTGATTTTGAATGTGGAGACTGGCTCAACGCCAACAACCTCCAACTACCAAACTGGGACAATGTTTGATTCGGGCCAAGCCCAGATGAACAAGTAACCATTGCATCAACTGAATTGCATTTCAGAGGAAGAGGAGAAGCAAGACAGGTTTCATTCTTCCAAATTACAGCCAAACATATAATGATAAAACTAAGCAAAATATATCAATGACATCAACATGGCCTCACAACAACATTGAGTTCAAGTTTAAGTCGACCAGGACAACATCATAGCACATTCAACTGAACATAATCACCAAAGGATCACCACCAACAGCCATGCAAGGCAAGCAGCACTACCTCACAAGAATAAAACAAATGATATGTTATAAGATTATGAGAATAAGAATGGTAATGATTGCCTCAGAAATAATTTCCAATTCATTTGATCTTTCCACTTGGAGCATAAGGAACATGCACCAGTGCCTCACAAGTTAAAGATCATGTATTTGTCATCTCATTTGCCATCTCATTTGATCCTTTCACTTGGAGCATAAGGAACATGCTCAGTACCTCACAAGTTTCAGACAATCTAATTGGCTTTTGTCATCATAGGCATAAAGGAAAACAAAAATGACATCACAGGCATAAACCAAAACAGAAATGCTTAACAGGATCAAAAGCAAATGCCTCAGAAGCTGTTCTTAGCAGCTTGTACAAAGACTGCAATTCATCTAAGTGAAAAGTCAAGCCAACAGAGGCTGGAATTAAAAACAACAACAGAGTTCTGCCCACATTCAGAGAGGCAAATGGGGTTCTGTCCACCTTCAGTGAGCCAAAATGTACTTTGTTTAGTTAGCCGCCTTCCCACTAACTAATCCCAAAAGGATAGGTGCTGGTATCTACCATGCACAGTGTCTAGCCAAAAGGGAACACAAAAGATAGGAGATGACAGAACTACATGTAGTAGTTCTTGGTCAGGTAGGTCCTCAGCCATATGGCCCTGTGGGGGGTTGACATGTTCACAAAACCAGTTGCAACTGGCTTGTTCTCCAAGATGTGGGTGCAGGCAACAATCAGGGCCTCAGTGGAGAAGTCAGTCATCTCCATGACAGCAAGGTATAGGTCATGGTCAACATGTGTAGCACCTGTTTTGAGCATAGCATTTGCAACATTGTTGATTGCATCATTCATGTTGGTCATCATTAGCATCTCTTCCTCACTGAAATGGCCCATTTTCCTCTTACCACCAATAGTCTCTGACACAGGAGCTGTGGCTGTGGCTGTGGCCTTGCTGGACTCACCAAACTCAAAGGCAGTTTTGCCTTCATAGGTAGGACAAGTGAAGTTTTCACCCTCCAGCTTAGCAGCCACACTATCAGACTTGTTGACCCCCAAAGGTTGATTGGATCCTAAGGCAAACCTACCAGTAGCCAAGGTGCTACCAAAGAGACTCCATCTCGGAGTAGAACCTGATTGGAGTGTTCAAAAACTCAGCATCTTTAGGGTGGTCCTGAATAGAGGGCACAGTGAAGAAGAGAATACACAGTTAAGAAGAGAGGACGCAATTAAGAAGAGGGGACTCAGTTAAGAAGAGAATGCTTCAGACATTGTTTTGTACCTTGCAATGACCAAGATAATGGTCTTATTCTAGCATTATGGATAATGCTTCCTCATCAAAAATTGCCCCACTAAGGTCCTTGAGCCTAGCAATCTTAGACCACTTCTGCTTCCACTTCCTCAAGTGGTTGTACACTTGAGTTGTACTAACAGCCAACCCACTGTACGTATTTAGAGCCTTAGCTACTGCATTCACATCTTTATCATTGTAAGTTTTGTCAGTCCTAGACCCCTCAGACACAATCTGGGCCATCCTCCTTAGGACAAACCCAGAAGTGTTGTTAGTCCACCTCATAAGACCTTGCTGTGGTACAGCAGAGGCAGCCTCACCATCTACCAGGTCAACAACATCTGGTGCACCTAAAGCTCCCTAGGCACCAAGGTTAATTGCAGCCATCCTATTGCACAATTAATCAAGGTACATAATCAGAAATCAGTGAAGCACAAGAAACCATTACACAAAGACAGATAACAAATGACTAGTAGTGAACAACAAATATTTGGTCTCAGACATAGCATTTAAGAGTACAGAAATAATGCACTACATTAGTTCCATGTCCAGGGTCTACTAAATTATTGTTCTAGATGAAACAAAAAAAAATCAAGTCCTAGATGAACCCCTAGCAACCCACATAGCATTGCGAATCTCATCCCTCACAGTCACCATAGCAGGATCCTCTAGAGGCAGTTCTCCCTTATCATCTTGAGGCAAATCACCCTCAAATCTATCCTCTACTGGTACAATGTCATCGTAGCCAAAACCAATGATCCAGTTGTGCAGTATGCAGCAGGCAAGCACAAGTTTTACTTGGGTCTTGTATTTGTGGAAAGATTTGTTGTCTATAATTCTGAACCTGCCCTTAAGTGCACCAATGACCCTCTCCACTGTGACCCTAAGTGAAGAGTGCCTAAGGTTGAATAGCTCCCTTGCATTGGTGGGATGGTTTGTGGTGGATAACTCACTCAAGTGATAGCTGACCCCTCTATATGGAGGCAAAAAGCCATGCCTGCATGCATATCCAGCATCTACCAGGTAGAAATGACCTACAATTGTGAGAGAATGAGTGTGAAAGTGTGTTATGGGTCATAGTGGACATAAGTGCATTGAGTAGCTAATGCAATTACCTGCTGGGACAGTGAACCCATCATTTCTCTCAATGGCATCAGCCAAAATTAGTGCATCATGGGCTGACCCCTCCCAGCCAGCTAGAACATATGTGAACTTTAGGTCAAAGCTCACAGCAGCCATCACATTCTGTGTTGGGTTGGACTTCCTACCCCTAAAAGCTTGCTGCATGTGTCTAGGCACCCTTGCCAACACATGTGTGCCATCAATGGCACCAATGCAATTCTACAGAAATGTCCATAAGCCAAAAGGATTAAGATATATGGGAAACATATTGATATGAACATGTGTGGGAAACACATAGATATGAAAGCACCTTCAGAAATGGGAACCATCTGTGGCTGCCCATAATCTTAGGGTGTGTGACAATGCTTGGAGACTTGATCATGTCAGCCCTTAATTCACCAATAGCATACAACACTTGGTGAAAGATTCTGCTCACAGTCTCAATGGATCTCCTAAAGGATTGATGGACTACCCTAAACCTCTGGTTGTGTCCAACCACATGAATAAACATTGCTACGTGCTCCTCCACAGGACATCCTACCGTCTCAGGAACAAGTTTTCTACTCCTAAGCAGGTTACACAAAGGAAAAAAACGGGACCCTTTTCATGTGCAACATGGCAATGCATTTAACATCATTGTAGTTGTACATCATCTGGAGTGTGCTCTGTCTATGCCTCTCAGCATGAGTCCTAGGGCCATAAGGGATTGTTTCTTCTCCACTAATCTTTCTAAGCCTATTGACCACAAAGGAAACCATCACAACAACCATCCCTGCTGCTTGCCTAGCCATCAGTGCATGCTGTGCATTTTCATCCATCTACATGCATTCACAAATGTATAAGCAATTTAAGTAGACCCTGGTTGGCCTCTGAATGTAAGTGCATCCATTCACAAATGAAAAATGGCACGGTTGCACTACTAAAATGCCTGCCTGTGCCCATAAGCTAGTCATCATCGACCATTCATCTCCCACACCGGACAAAATATGATAACAGGTAACAATATGAAACAAATCGACATGGAACCATCAACAAGAACAACGAAGCATGAACTCATACGGCCAGGATTTATCATCACAAGAGTAAATACCAACAAAAAACTCATAGATCTGAACCAAACAATGAACGGTGTACCGAAGAAATGGGGAAAAATAGGGATTTCACCTCGGGTGAGCCGGAAGGGGTGCACAAGCTACTGAAAATAGCTGGAGGTGGGGAGGTAGCAGATCTGGACGGAGAAGCAGATCCACGAACAGCAACACCGCCTCGTCGGAGAAGAAGAGGAAGAAGACCGCCTCGCCGGAGCCCGCAAGAGAGCAGCGCCGCCTAGACGCAGATCCACACGGGGGAACGGAGATTAAGCCCAGGGAACACCACGACCGCGCCGGCAGCGGAGCTTACCTCGTCGATGGTGCGTCAACGGGATCGGAGAGTGGTGAGGACGGAGGAGAACTGAGGGAGGGAGGAGGGGGGGTATAAGTAGGCCATGGATTTCTGCCGGCAAGAAGCGCGCGCGGAAGTTTCCCTTTCCCGCGCGAGCGCGCGAGAGCTCCCGTCGTCGGCAAGATTCGCCCGCACAGAGCGCCGCCAGAGCCAGGCTGAGGAGAAACGAAACCTAGAAGCGTGCGGCTAGAGCCAGGAGAGAGAGGAGAAAATTGACCGCGCCGACCAGGCTTCCAACTCGGCCAAGGATATCAAATAAGCGAAGTTGGCCCTGATGGGCTTGGCCGGGCAAATTTAGCCCGTATCAAACACGCCCAAAGTGGCCCAGGTTGCTCTATTTTCTCTTTCGGATAGGACTGCCGCCCAAACTCCAAAAACAACAGTGAATATCTAGGCATACTATTTCCATCCAGCCATGGCAAATAGTTGACTGCACTGCAGTACTGCACGATGCTGCACACTGAGTGAATAAAGGGACGGGAAGTAGTATAACATTGGCAAACTCCGCGTTTGACGGCTGAGAACAAGGGTTGGAATCCATACCTGACAATGGCAAAGAAAACTTGTAATTAGTCTTGATTTAATGATACTTATTGACGTGAGATTGTTAACAGTATAATAATAGGTAAAACAAAATGCTAATAACAATATATACTCGTTGACTGGAATCATTCTTAAAAAAAATCGAGTTGCCTGGAACCATGACCGTCCAAGTTTTTACCCATACATTACCGGCTTGTCACCTCTCACACGAGTCATGCTTGGGGTGTGACTCGCAGCACCGTAGGAGATTAATCAATGCTTCGATTCTTCTTTTTTTCAACAGTCTACAAAATTACCAAAACATCGGAAATAAATTTAGGAAAACTCTTAGTGTACATTCCGAAAACTCTTAGTATCTTCCAACATAGGTGTTACGATCTTTTTCTATCAAACAACAAGGCTAAAGTAAAGTGTGCATCAGAAATGTGTAAAACAAAAGTTGTGTTCTTTGTCTCTTAATAGTAGCATGTAATGGCAAATAGGGAACGGGGGTTGGCTCGGGTGGTCAGCTCGTTAGAGTGTGGAGCTAGCCATCCCGGGTTTGATTCCCGCTGATGGCACCTTTGGTAGAGTGTGGGATGAACCGGCCACGTTCCTCAGGGTGACAGGAGGCTAATCTACCCTCAGACCTCTATTTATTAGTATGTAATGGCAAATAGTACAATATAATTTCTTTTGTGAATCTTAATGTGGCAGAACCGTCCAAATTAATCCGGCTTAAGTGCGCTAACCTTCCATTGGTCATCGCGCAATTAAAACAGATTAAGACGTCAGTTTCCCGGGTCGAGCCCGATGCAACCACGAACAGTTACCTCGATCGAAATGAGTCATGCAAATACCCTCTCGAAGGAGAGTCCCAGAGATTACAACAATCCACAGTTAATTAAAGGTCCCACTTGAGGTACTTTATTACAAACCAGTTCAATGCATAAAGTAACAATTGTCTCAGAGTTTGAAAGCAGCGAAAAAAATAAACTATTTATTCGAAACGGTAGTAACATCACGTGAAGCCGTCGTGACGTCACTCAGAAGCATCCTCGTCCCAAACAACGGTCCAACCAGGAGGAAGGGTGGTTGGCCAGGTAAGACCTGCAACCATCTCCTCGAGAGCACTACCTGAAAACAATCAACAAGCAAGGCTGAGTATACTAATACTCAGCAAGACTTACCCGTCGGGTGAAATCTACATCACGGACTCCTAGACATGCACGGCTTTGGCTGGTGGGTTTGTTTTGCCAGAGAGCGACTAAGAGTGGGTCCTTGCTTTCAAAGTTTTAGCATCAAGTTCTAGTTCGAATTAACCATTCTAGGTGAGGAACCTATACTAAGTACTAACCAATCAAGTGGAGCAAGCAATTAAGCAAACATCAAGTTTCTTTCCATTGTCATGTTCCACTTTTTACTCAATGCGGCAGCGGGGTTAAGTAGTCTCATTAGCTGCAAGAAACAGACAGTTCGAACCGATTTTATAACCTTACAAGGTGGATACTAAACACACGGAAAAGCACCAACCCCGAGGGTCGACGGTAACCAGGCCGTTCCCGTGTCTTCCGGGTTTGTTAATCCGAGCCCACTCCCCTTGGACACAAGCCTTAGCCGGTCATACTTGGCGGCCGTAGCCGGCCGGCCTCGGTCTTGAGCCACATGTCAGAGACAGGGGGACGAATCCCAAGGAAAGTGAGAGAAGGCCACGCCCCCTTCCGAACAGGTACTAAACTTACCGGTCCCATGCCCAAACAAGTGCTTAGTGCTTTCAAACACTTAACCATCGGTACCGCACCATTCGGCCTTAACCAAATTTTAGCTTACACGGACGGGGCATCTACATGACAAAAATCCCCGCCCGTCATCCTTATGATTCCAACATAAGTAAGGCAGTTGATTCCTATATCTCGTGAGTGACAGGAAATCACTCGACTTTTACCGGGTCCTTATGACATGGCAGCTATCGACCTAACATACTAGTATTGCAAGTACCTAGGATCATGCAACTAGGGTTTCAATTCAACTTCTGAAACGTAAATGGCATTTAACTTAACAAAACATAGTTGCATAGAGTCAAAAACATGGGACATGTTTCGGGGCTTGCCTTAATCCTGAGCTAGGTTAGCATTGGCTCTTCCGAACTTGGTTTGGGTCTTGACTCGCTTGCGATGACGTACGACTTCTTCTCGGGCGGTCCTTCTCCTTACATCGGAGTTGGCTCGTAGCTTCCGTTAGCGAGAGTCGTCCCTATACGAGACGCAATGCATAAGGAATGATGTTATATCGAGCATCGCGTTTCACACGGTACACCCGGTGTGTATTGATTGGCACATTCACCTGGACAAGTTTTGTCTGACCTTCCCTTTCTTTAATTAAGTTTGTAATTACTCATTAAAGTACTTGGGGTTTGTTGATGGTGATTGTGTACACATATAAAATTATTTGATTTGATTTCAGCACAAAACATCATGGGTGTGTGAGTGTTGTATTTAATTTATTTAAATAGCTTAAAGAGGTGGCTTATTTTTATTTAGCCCTTTTTAAGTAATTTAACTTCAACAGTTTATTCTGGCAGTTTAGTGCATGATTTTAGCGTGAGAAAATTTCAGTACGCTCTTGGTGGTTTATTTGATTTACTGACAAAAACCAGACCAAGATCATATATATACTTACCACAATAAATTAAACAAGAACAACACACTAACACCAAGAATAAATCCTAGTAAATCACACTAACAGAAATTAATCCTAACAAAATTACCAGAGCTACTCCTAGTTAAGACAAGCTACCATACCAAACATTAGCTTAAAAAGATCAAAGGATCTTCCTAGCAAATTAGTTTTGTTTTCACCTGCTCAAACTGGCCGAGCACGACATTAATTAGATAACAGCATGTTAGCAAGGTCAAACTAAGCTCTACTCTGTACCACAAGCACATCATGAAGTTATCAAGCTTCAGCAAAAAGTTGAGATTTATTTGGTGAACAGATTAATTCCTACAATTCATAGATCCAACTATGTGCAGACAGTTAGATTAATTAATAACTCAAAATCTAGTATGTAACTTTGTGCCATCTTTTTACAGGAGCCTAAACATTGCATCAGTTACAACATATTCAAAAATTAGCACAAACAAAGCAGTAGATTTTAAACTAAGCACAACTTTAAGTTTGAATAGATTTGAACTTAGTTTGAAATTTAAGCAGAAAACACCTATACATGCTTCTATAAAAGGTAGATCTCAGCACAAGGAGTTCAACAAAATTTAGTTTGCATTATTTTGATCTTATGAGTTACTACTTGGTCTATATATTGGAAATTGGCTTGCATACAAGACTATGATCAAAGTGAAAGAAAACTTGGTGCATATTTAGAATTGGCCTTCATTGATGATACAAGCCTTTGTGAAGCTAAGTATGACACATGGATGAAAAGTTGGATCTCGGGATAGTGTTTTTAGGTACTAAGCATTGTGTGATCAAGTTGCGGCTTGAGTCATGGATTCTTTGCTAGGGTGACAAAACTTTCTACGGGATAAACTTGATGGATCATGATCATATATGGTTTTCATATTGGAAAGTATCTAGCTTCATTATGGAAAGGTAATTGAACTAGAAGTGGATTCTATTTGAAGATAAAAGTTCAAGTCATCTGCTCAAGCATGAATCGCTCAATAAGAAGATGTTGACAGCCCTCAATGCAAGCAAATGTGATTAAGTATGGCATGGTAAAGAAAAGATCAAGCTCAAGTTGATAACTTAGTTTTTGATTTACTCTTGAGTTTAGGTATGCCGTACTATCAAGAGGGATGAAACATTGGCTCATGACTAACACCATTGAGTACTCATAGGTTGACCCATGAAAGATAGCCTTGAGAGTTTTATCTTGGAAAAAGGGGTGCTTCACTGCTCAGGGGCGGTCTAACCGCCCTCTAGGGGCGGTCTGACCGCCTTTCCCCTCTGACAAGTGCAACAGCTAGTTGTTTCAAAATACCAGTGCAACTGGTATCTGGGACCGGTGCGACCGGGTTGGTCTGACAGAGCAACGACTAGTTTTAGATGGACAGGGTATTTATACCCCCTTGCCTTCCTCGTTGAAGGCTACTGGTTCTTGGTGAATCTGAGCCCTCCTACACACTTTCCTCAGCTAAGAAACCTTCCCAAACCCCTCCTTGTGAGACTTGTGTGATTTGAGCTAGATTTGTGAGTTGGGTTTGAGAGAAACTTTGAGTGGGAGAAATTCTGAGCTTAGAGAGAATTTGTGCAAACCATAGCTTGAGAACTTGTGGTTGATGTCAAGAAGTTCTTTGTGACATTTGTTACTCTTGGAGCTTTGGCTCCTAGACGGCTAGGCATCGCCGCTGAGCTACCATTCATGTGGTGAGCAACCGGAAGTTTGTAAAGGTCGGTTTCCACCTTGAGGGAACCATTTCTTCTTAGTGAAGAGTCAAGGTGTGGCGTGTATACACCTTGGCGAGGTGGCCTTGCAGGGTGCCTCAAACAGAGACTAGGAACCACCGAGCTTGCCGGTTGTGTGCATGCGGTGGCTCTGAACTTCGAGAAAAATCCGTTTTTTTGTGTCTCCTTTGCCTCATTTGATTCATTTCTAGCTTTATATTTGCTTCCGCTTCGATCTACTTGGGTATACATCTTGTGTGTGCAAGGGCTTTGTGAACCTGCCAAGAAACACCTTGACAAGCTGTGCCTCAAGTCAAAATGGTGCTAGAAGATCAAGAGGGGGTCGAGCTACATTTGTCGGAGTTCACTGTTTAGGGGCGGTCTAACCGCCCTGGCATAGCGGTCTAACCGCTATTGCCCATGACAGCAAGGTGAAACAAGTGTTAGAAGTTTTAATTGGTCGTCTCGCCTATTCACTTCCCCCTCTAGGCGACATCTAGATCTTTACAGCAGGTGGACGTCGCCTTCCGGTTGGGGGCGAGTGCGCGGCTGGTCGGGATGGTGGCGAGCAGCGGCGGGCTGCGTGGCGGTTGGCGAGTGGCGGACCGTGCCGTGGTCGGGACAGCTCGGCTGTGTGTCCAAAGGCACGGCGCGGGCGGTTTTTGCCGGGGCGCTGGCGTCAGGGATGCCCAGACGCGTGGCGGACGCGGTGCGCGGGTCCGGCGAGCGCGGCGCGGAGGGTCGGAGACCGGCGGGGGATAAAAGGGGAGGCCAGGGCGCGGGTGAGCCAGCCTAGGGTCACCACGACGCATCGCACTTACTCCCCGGTCGGCCTCGGCGTGCGTGTCAGGCGGCGGGCGCCAAGTGGCAGGCGGCGCGGCTAGAATGCGCGACGCTCGGGAGTGCCGGCATTTCATCGAACAGCCGGCACGCGCAGGTTTGAACACGATTTACTTCAAAATTTTGAACTGAAGTTCAAAATCTCCAAAAAGCAAAGTTGTGTCCCAAACTACCAGCTACAAGTTTTGTGAAGGTTGACCAGTGAAAAGGTGAGTGGATCAGTGAGAAAAGTCAAGATGAAAACTGATGAACTCCTGTGTCGGCCGGCAGTGAACTTTTGAGGCTCGGCTGACTTTGACTGGGTTTTTAGGTATGAAGCACTCACAATCTCATCGAGCTCCAATTGACAAATTTGTGTCCCATAAAAATGTGAAGAACTTTCGTATTGGCGCATTTTTGAGTTCTTAAGTGAAAGTTCAAATTTGAACCATGCCAACTGAGAAAGGTCAAAGTTCACCGAGTTGCACAGGAATTCATTCGACTTAACCCTCTTCCCAACAACAACAGCAACAACAACAACATAGCCTTTTGTCCCAAGCAAGTTAGGGTAGGCTAGAGATGAAACCCAAAAGAAACAAGGATAAGAAAGACATAAAACAGCACAAGACCAAAGATAAGGTTAGGGGTAAACAAGAGAAGAAACAAAAGATTACGGTTCAGGCACGTTAATTGCTAGTCTTCAAGCGCATCTATCTATAGCTAATTCCTTGGAGATGTTACACTCTCTAAGATCCATCTTGACCGACTCGTCCCAAGTCAGTTTAGGTCGACCTCTACCTCTCTTTACATTATCTACCCTTTCTAGAACCCCACTACGTACTGGCGCCTAAAGAGGCCTTCGTTGGACATGTCCAAACCATCTCAACCGATGTTGCGTTAGTTTCTCCTCGATTGGTGCTACGTCGACCCTATCCCGAATATCTTCGTTCCGTACTCTATCCCTTCTTGTGTGCCCACAAGACCAGCGTAACATACGCATCTCTGCTACACTCAATTGTTGGACATGTCGCCTTTTTGTAGGCCAACATTCCGCACCGTATAGCATCACCGGGCGAATCGCCGTCCTATAGAACTTACCTTTTAGCTTTTGTGGCACCGTCTTGTCACAGAGGACGCCAGAAGCTTGACGCCATTTTAGCCAACCGGCTGAAATTCTATGCCTAACATCTTCATCAATATCTCCATCCTTCTGGAGTATCGATCCTAAATATCGAAAAGTATCCTTCTTGGCCACCACTTGCCCATCAAGGCTAACGTCTCCATCCTCATGTCCAATCGCGCTGAAGTCGCACATCATGTACACTGTCTTCGTCCTACTAAGTCTAAAACCTTTCGACTCCAACGTGTGCCTCCATAGCTCTAACTTCCTATTAACCCTCACCCTACTCTCATCAACTAGCACCACATCATCCGCAAAGAGCATACACCAAGGGATATCACCTTGTATGTCCCTTGTGACCTCATCCATCACTAAAGCGAATTAATAAGGGCCCAATGTTGACCCCTGGTGTAGTCCTATTTTAATTGGAAAGTCACTGGTGTCGCCATCACATGTTCGGACAGATGTCATCGCATCCTTGTACATATCCTTGATGAGGGTAATGTACTTAGTGGGGACTTTGTGCTTTTCCAAGGCCCACCACATGACATTTCTTGGTACTTTGTCATACGCCTTCTCGAGGTCAATGAAAACCATGTGCAAGTCCTTCTTCTGCTCCCTATATCTCTCCATCAACTGTCGTATTAGAAAAATTGCCTCCATGGTCGACCTACCAGGCATAAACCCAAACTGGTTTTGGGTCACGCTTGTCACTCTTCGTAGGCGATGCTCTATAACCCTCTCCCAGAGCTTCATCGTATGACTCATCAGCTTTATCCCACGATAATTAGTACAACTTTGAACATCTCCCTTGTTCTTGAAGATCGGTACTAATATACTTCTTCTCCATTCTTCGGGCATCTTGTTTGCCCGAAAAATGAGGTTAAAAAGCTTAGTTAGCCATACTATCGCTCTAGCACCCAAGAACCTCCACACCTCAATGGGGATACCATCAAGGCCCATCGCTTTACCTCCCTTCATCCTCCTCAATGCCTCCTCGACCTTCGCCTCCTAAATTCTCCGCACAAGGCGTCTACTGGTATCCTCAAATGAATTGTCCAACTCAAGGGTAGGACCCTCATTCTCCCCATTAAACAACTTGTCGAAGTACTCCTGCCATCTATCCTTGATCTCCTCGTCCTTCACCAGGAGTCGATCTGTCCCATCCTTGATGCATTTGATTTGGGGTGATGTCCCTTGTCTTCCTCTCACGGATCCTAGCCATCCTATAAATGTCCTTCTCCCATTCCTTCGTGCCTAGCCGCTGATAAAGGTTGTCATATGCCTGACCCTTTGCTACACTCACAGCTCGCTTTGCAGCTCTCTTCGCTATTTTATAGCTCTCGATGTTGGCTGCACTCTTGTCAAGGTGTAGGCGCTTGAAACACTCATTTTTCTCCTTAATAGCCATTTTCACCTCATCATTCCACCACCAGGTGTCCTTCACCTCCTGTTTGCCTCCCCTACTCACGCCAAACACTTCTGAAGCCACCTTCTAAACAGATGTTGCCATCTTTAGCCACATGTCGTTTGCATCTTCTCCTTCTTCCCAAGGCCCCTCGCCTAGCATCCTCTCCTAAAACATGTGCACCACTTCCCCTCTAAGCTTCCACCACTTCGTTCTTGCAGTCTTGGCACGGTTGTCCCGGTGGACACGTACCCGAAATCGAAAGTCCGACACCACAAGCTTGTGTTGAGGGACAACACACTCCCCAGGTATCACCTTACAATCTAAGCAATCACGTCTATCCTCCCTCCTTGCAAGGATAAAGTCGATCTGGCTCGAGTGTTGTCCACTATGAAAGGTCACTAGATGTGATTCCCTCTTTCTAAAGAGGGTATTCGCTAGCAACAAGTCGTATGCTGACGCAAAGTTCAAAACCTCCTCCCCCTCTTGATTCCTACTGCCATAACCGAACCCCCCGTGCACTCGCTCGAATCCTATATTAGTTGCACCCACATGGCCGTTGAGGTCTCCTCCTATGAAGAGTTTCTCGCTGATAGGCACGGTACTAACCATGCTATCCAGATCTTCCCAAAACTGCCTCTTGGTGCTCTCACTAAGACCTACCTGAGGGGCATAGGCACTGATCACATTCAGAGTAGAATTTCCGACTACCAACCGAACTAGGATAATCTGGTCGCCTTGCCTCCTAACCTCTACAACTCCATCCTTAAGGATCCTATCGATCAAGATGCCTACGCCGTTCGTACCCAATGTTGTCCCCATGTACCAAAGCTTGAAACCAGTACCCTCCACCTCCTTCGCCTTCTGGCCCTTCCATTTAGTCTCTTGAACGCACAAAATATTTACACGCCTCCTAATTGCTACAACGACTATCTCTCGTAACTTACCCGTTAAGGACCCTACGTTCCAGCTACCTAGACGAAACCTAGTTGGCTCGGCTAGCTTCCTTACCCTTCACACCCGTCGAGAGAAGTGCGAAGACCCTTGCTCATTTTTCACTACACCCGGGCGCCGATGTAGCGCGCCACTAAGGAAATGACGACCCGATCCTTGCTCACTTGACACTGTGCCCAGATCACGACACGACGCGTCACCAAGGGGGTGCCGACCCGGCCCTTGCCCACTTATCACTACACCCGGGTTCCGATGTAGCGCGTCGCTAAGGGGGTTACGCCCCAACGAGTTTCTTATGTGTTTCATATCCATCAGAGCGGCTGTTATAGGTGCTGGTTCGCCAAACCTAACACACCCCCTCCTCCTTTATCCGGACTTGGGACCGGCTATGTTGAGACGACTCAAGAAAATCTTCCAGTCAACATAGGCGGAGTTAGGGTGTGAATACTTAGGGTGTGAATACTTGATGGAGAACATGACCAAGGGCAAGTCCAAACATCAATGATTCAATTTAGGGAGAAGTTCATGAAATGTTGTACACAAAATTCCAAATGGCAAGCCTCAACTTTTGGAAAAAACTTTAGCTTTCCAGACTTAGAAAATTTTCTAAGTGTTAGCTGAAAAACAGGTTTGACTACTGTTTGACCATGATTTAGGGCATCTTCCACTCAAAATTTTGAAAACTACCAATTAACAAAGTTGTTCCTTTTAAAATTTGGGACACCTCTCTTTTTGATTAAGAGAAATTTTGAATTCAAATCAATTCAAGCCATAAAGCACTACTACAAAAAACATTTTAGAAGACACTGCCAAAACATTTTCCGAGACACTTGCAAAATGTGTGCGTCTCTGTTAATGCCCATCATTTTCGGAGGCAGAGACGATCCATTAACGGAGACGGTATAAAGTGACCATCTCGGTAAAATGACCGGACCCGAAAATTTTATTCCACTTGATTAAGAACAACGAGTGACGTCCGTCCGTCCGCCCCCTCCCGTCCGCCTCCTATCCTCCTCGTCAACGCTTCTCTCCCCTCCGCCTCCTCTCGATCTCTCTCCCTCCACCGGCGGCCGGGCCGGCCTCTCTCCGTCCGCCTCCTCTCTCCCTCCACCAGAGGCTGCTCTCTCCCCTCCACCTCCTCTCTCCCTCCGTCGGCGGCCAGCCTCTCTCCCCTCTGCCTCCTCTCTCCTCAGCGGTCAACCGTGCCTTTGCATCCCCCTCTCCTTCCAGATCTCGCTGCTCCTTCCCCCTTCGCTCGCCCCTCACTCGTGACGGCCGTGAGGAGCGGCGGCAGGGCAAGGTGCGGTGCAGGGCGGAGCTGCAGCGGCCGACGGTGCGGACGTGGAGCGGCGGCGGGCGCGGAGTAGCGGCGGCCGGCGGCGCAGATGTGGAGCGGCGGCGGGCACGGAGCAGCTGCGGCCAGTGGCGCGGGCACGGAGCAGCAGCGGCTCGATCCATCCTGTAAGTGCGCCATTCTCCTATCTGTGCGTATGTGTGGGTGAGACGCCGCTCGATCTGTGCAAGTTTGTGTGATTTGGGCGGATCTGTGTGCTTGCTCAATATGTCCTTTGATTTGCCTCAAGACTGGAGAAAAACTGTTGCTAACTTGATAGGCAAATCTTTCTAATAATATTGTGTGATTTCGTTGCTTTATTGATGCTGTTATTGAGTGATTCTCCTTAATACATCTTGGTCAAGCTCGATGTGTGATTCCTATCAAGTTGCTGTTAAGCTACTAAATGTTTAACTAGAGGACTGCTAAGAATTGGGTATAATGCTTCAAAAACAGTAGTGAATATGCCTACAATGTACAGAATATTTGCGTTAGTAGTACATTTTTGATAGAATTTGGTATGTCTTAAAAACAGTAATATGATAGGTAGGCTTTGCTTTTTCCAGCACCCTGCACTTGCAGGTAGCCATGGCTTTGCTTTTTCCTGCACCCTGCACTTGTCATATTGCCACTGATAATTGATTGATCGATCCCTATCCCAACTATCCCCAGTAAAAAAACTTTACAGCAAATAGGGTGAACAAGCTCTGAACTAATGCTTTAGTTTCCAATTGATGTCGTTCCCAAAAATAACAAATGCTTTTATTTTTTTTTGTAGATATCTCCAGCTCCGGTTCGCGTTGATGAAGGTGAAGCTCCCCCTACTTGGGATCCGGTACAAACTCTAGAAGGTACTAAATTGTTACAACATGGGCTTGTTACTATTTTTGTTACAGCATGGTCATGTAAGACATGTAGTTCTGTTACAGCATGGTCTAAGATAAGTTTATTCTGTTACAACATGGTCTAAGATACTGTTTTTGTTACAGCATGGTCATGTAGTTCTGTTACAGCATGGTCTAAGATAAGTTTTAGCATCATGAATTGATAAAATTGGTATTCCTAAATTGTATGGTGATATATGTATTATAGGCTGACTAAGATTCATCCTTCTTTTCACCAAGTTGCCAGTTCTTTGGTGATATATGTATTATAGGCTGACTGATATATGTTGTTTAAGCAGTAGTGTGTGTTCTTTTACTTGTTTCTATTTGACTCATAACTAGTTTAAATTGTACTACTGTTATATAGAATGCGCAGTAGTGTGTGTTCTGTTACTGTGTTCAAGTAACTTGTTAAGTAGAGCTAGTTCAAGTAACTTGTTAAGTAAAGCTAGTTCAAGTAACTTGTTTCATGATAATTCTGTGATAATTCAGATAATCAGACCATGATAGCCCTAGGAAATCAGAGCCCAATTATTATGATGAACGATATAGGCATAATTCAGCATGAACAATTGAGCTCTGATTTTCTAAATCGTTCTTTCTGTCAGTGAACATGTGATTTCTGTCAGTGAACTAAGCGTTTAGTTTGATTTTGATTCTCCTAGTTGCCTTGGACCTGATCTAGTGTGCTAGCCATGTTGCTTGTAGCAGGGTGCAGATGAATATAGCTGCTCCACCTGAAGCTACAAGGAGCCTACATGCATACCTTACAGGCATTTGCACAATATTGGCAGCAACAACTCACCTTGTGTGGTATGTTCTCTTTCTCTAGCTATTCAGATGGTATGTGAATTGTGTATGTGTGGGCATTAATATGTGAATTGTGGAATGGATCTATTTGATCGATTATGATATGCCATTTTTATTTGTTTGTTCATTTTTACTTTGGTATGTGGACTCTCTTATTTTTTTAGTACCTTATGGATACATTGATGTTTTACTTTGAATTCCTGTTGTTGAGAACCAAGCATGCTTCTGTAATGTTGGTTGACCGTTTTTTTACTTGTTTCTAGTTCATGGTGCGTGGTAACTCATATATGCTAGAATTTTTTGGTAGCTTTCTACTGCCTGAATGAATGCATGCTTGTGATCTGTAGGTGTTCCAAGAAAAAGGAGACAATTTGGTCATGCGTGCTAGCTGCTGCTGCTGCACAAGTGTTACCTGTTGGCACTCCTTAGCCTAACTAAAATCCGCAAGCGCACGGAGTCCGATGTAGCCTTTCACCAGGGGAGTAAGAACCTGGATATCAAATCCAAGGAACGGTAGACGCGACTAGCCTAGAACTTTTCCAACCGGACCCACCAAGGAGCAAAAGGATAAATGGGTAGAGAGCTTGACTTTAGTTAGCTACTCGTTACCCCAGACAAACTATCTATATCTAACCTGAACTGCTTCGACGGCTAGAACGGGAAGAACTCAGAACGGGATGAGAGAGGGGTTCTTCCGGGCTCAGCACTACTGTTATGAGTACACCCGAACGTGGTGGAGTACAAAGGACGGACAGGGCTGTCACCACCTGCCGCCTACCACTGCAGTTCCGTGGGGTGCAACACAACCTGAGGTGACTAGCCAGCACAGGCACCACGCCTAAGCTTTCAGTCACTAACCTCCACCCAACGCGAAGGGCTATAGAGGAAACCCCAAACAAGAGTCGCTGTCACTCGCGCAGACTCAGGTACCCGCAGATCAAGATAAATACGATAACTTGCTGAAAGTAAGTTGTAAACTAGCGAGGTACTAAAGGCAAGAGACCGAGGACTTACTGAAGATAACTCTTGAATATATTCCTCGGGGGCGGAAATGTTGAGACGAGACCGAGGGAGAAATCCCGGACTCTCTCTACAGAGCTCGGCTGTCACCCGAGCAACTCACCCACTCTCACCCTACTCTAACTCTAAAGATGAGAGCAAAAACCTACTAAGCTACTCTTCTCTCCTTTGGATGGTTTGATGGATGCTTTCTCAAGGTGAAGGGGGGTCCCTTTTATAGTCTTCAAGGGCGGTTGCAGGCGTCAAGCTTAAGCTAACTCTCTGCTTAACTACCACGCTGAAGGGGGACAGGTGGCGGCCTCTGGGGAGGCCGGCCGGCCTAGGCCAGGCCGATCGGCCTGGCCTGGCTGCCCCGTGGCACCGCCTTCTTCAGGGACGCTCTGGATTGCTCCCTGAGGTCGGTAACGGTTGCTTTGGATCAAAGCTGTCCGAGAATCCAAGGTTGGTGGGCCCTTCAATCCATGCAAGTATAGCTTAGGCCTTTCGGGTCCTTGGATCAAACCGACGTTGATCTCACGCCTCAGGATCTTTGGTGTTGTATTTGGAATCTCCTGGATCAGGGACGTGGCAAGGGGACACAGGAGGGGGCCGGTCGGCCTAGCATAGGCCGGCCGGCCTGGCTTTGTACCCAATGTGGCTCATCTTTTGCTTGGTTGCTCCTGCACTCACAAATTATACAAAACTTGTGGAACTCATTAGAAATAATCAATTTCACTTTGTTATGAGCAGGATGAGCCTGAAATGTGACGGAATGTTGGTGGTGAAACCGTATCGTAACGACCACCAACACGCCCCCCTACCTGAACTTTGCTAGTCCCTTAGCAAAGAATGAATTAAATCACCGGGACTTTAGCAAGATCAGGGTCATGAGCTCAAGGTATACACAAGTCATATCTCTGAGTTTTCTTTCATACCTTGGATTCTGGTGGCTAACACCCTCATCTTCATCAATTGAGTCTTAGAACAACTCATTGATTGGTCGAGCACTTCTTCCTCTTGGCATTTGTAGTTTTTGATAATTTTATAAAGAAAACGAGGCATTCCCTTGTTATTTCTCAACATCTCTCGATCACTCATAGTGTTTGGATCCTCCCCTGGGCTTAGAATCAAGCCTCTCTATGTTGTAAGGTGGAGCTTTTGATATGTTGCTCACTCTTCTTTATTTATTTTGCAAGATCGAAGAACTTGTCTAATCATTCCTACTACTCATACATCTTGGCCAAGTGCATTTGTACTTTGATCGTTTGAGTCCTTGTTCAAGCATCTTTCATCTTTCCCCTTTCTCTCTCTTTTTTTCTTCTGAAGACAAGGAGTGTATCATTCCTTTCTTCATGTTTTTTTTTCAGGGGATGAAGAGCTTTCGACAATTTGGACTTTATTGATGCTCGTGTACGTGGATGGCCATGATGAACAAGATAGCACGAACGTGAAGGCAAGTAATTCGAGCAAGCTCAAAATTTAGAAGGTAGCTATGTAGAAGTTTCAATTTGAATTTGTTATATGGCTTTGGATAGGACACTTCAAGTTGATGATAACAAGGGTTGCCTTAAGTTTTATTTTCAAGAACAATCTCCAAAACCTCGAATCAGAAGGCTCAACTTCTCAAATCATCATATCATAAGAATCAATTAACGAGAATCAGGCAATCCTATCAAAAAGTTCCAAGGAAATGAAATACTCTGTCATGAAATATCACAAGTATATCCAAGGTGCCATGCGCAGGGGTTCACTTTCATGAGTTTTGATCAAGTTTTAAAATTATTTAGCCAGGAATTTTATTTAGATCAAAATCATGAAAAGATCAAATGTAGGGGTTGCAAACCGTGTCCTAGAGTCGAGTCGACGACGACGGCCACAGGCCCAGGCTGATCGGCCCAGTACAGGGCGGCCGGCCTGGCCTTGTAGCCAGGCATCCCGATTCAGGTTCTTCGTTTATGTGATTCGCGAGATTACGCAGTGGGCACGGGATCTCCTCGAGCGGCTGCAGTAGGGGGCCGGCCGGCCTAGCATTGTGCCAGGTCGAGTCTTGCCTTGGCCAGCGACCAGTACACCTCCTGTACATCAGTGTTTCTGCGTTCTTCACTGAAATATCAGTCCGAGGGGTTGGTTGGCACACAAGTGTGCACCAACCATTCACTTTTTTTTATATGAGTCACTTCATTCAAATAAATAAATTTATTTTATTCAAATGAAGGGAAACAATCATGGGGGTGCTGATTACAAAGGGAAATTTGAATGAAATAAATCAAAAGGAAATTTAAACTAAGCACCCAAAAATCTAAACTATTCCTAGCCTAAACTACTCCTCCTTCGGGCGGTAGAGATGCTCGTTGCTGGTTGCCTTCGCGAGGCGCTTGACCTTAGAGGCCATTGCCTTGCGAAGGATCTCAATCTTGTCGTCGGCCTCCATCTGCCCGATCACCGCCTCCTGCCACGCGCTCGTCCATATTGTTGACCTTGAGCTGCAGCGCGGCGAGCTTCCTCCTCAGCTCCTCTACGTCCTCCTCCTCCTCTTCCTCGGACCACTCCATCTGCCCGGGAGGTCCTTGGATCGGAGGGGGCATCATGAAGCGCTTCCTCCCCTCGTCGGGCTTCTTAGGGGCTAAGAAGAGCCCCTTCCCGATGCCTGGCCCTTCCCGGCATGGAGGGCTAGGACTTCCCGGAGTGTACTGCGGTGAGTACTCCGGCGAGGTGGAGATGAACAGCGGCACGATCTCCTTCTTGAGCGGAGAGGCGACGAGGCGCTTCCCGATGGCCTTCTTTGGGGACAAAAGTCCCGTAGTTGGCCTTCGGGGTGTCTTCGGCAGTGAACTCCCCTGACCCTCCTCCTTAGGATCACGGAGGGAGGCTCTGCCCAAAGGCGAGCCAGAGAGGCGGCGAGGGGAGGCCGGCCGGCCTGCCCCAGGCCGATCGGCCTGGGCAAGGGGCCGCCGGGCCTCCGGCTGTGCGGCGACGGCTTCGACGAACGCCGCCCTCTCGATGATCCTGACGCTGCTGGTGTTGGAGGAGCTGGGTGTCCCTTTCAAGGACTTGGATGGAGAATGGCTGCCTTGGGAGACCGAGTTGGAATCTTGTGGCTTGATTGGGAGGCCATGGCTTGGATTTCTCAAAGGAGGGGAAGTTTCTGGAGAAGGGAGGCTCGAGAGTTCTGAGGGAGAAGAAGAGAGGGGACCTTTCGATTTAAAACGACGCTTCTCTTTTCGAAATCCCACAAATTCTCGGAAAGGATAGTAGGGAGACCAATTCAAACAAGGAGCGTCCCAAGACGAGCCGGGGCTGGGCCGGTCGGCCTGGTGAGGCCTGGCCGGCCTGGCTCTGTCTCAGGGGCCCCTGAAATTTTTCATGTGTGCCCCCTTTGCTCTTCTACCAGAAATTCTTTAGGATTTGGCTAGAAAAAGTTTAAGGGAAAGAAAATGAAAATAGAAAAGGGAAATCTATCCTAGATAAGGACCATTTTTAGGTCCTAGCCCGGACCTGGACTAGATATC